>JAJKFI010000038.1:1446876-1472715 GCA_029204185.1 Lerista edwardsae
GGGGGGGGGTCAGGGATGGGACAGATAAACACCCGGGCACACATGTGAGTGGGGGGGGTCAGGGATGGGACAGATAAACACCCGGGCACACATGTGAGTGGGGGGGGGGTCAGGGATGGCACCTATAAACACCCGGGTGAAGCCGGGTACATAAAAGCTAGTAGTTCATAAAGTGTCCATGATAACAGTCTTGGAAGAGACCTCAAGAGTCAATGATGTCTGTGCAGGTTGTCCACAGCGACCACCTCCTCAATAAGTGGCTATCCGGCCTCTGCTTGAAGACCTCCAGCATTGGAGAGCAGACCATCCTCCAAGGCAGAGTGTTTCACTGCCAAACAATTTATGCCATCAGAAAATTCTTCATTTAATAAATTTTTCTTGCTGACATTTTAAAACCATTTGTCCTATTCCTACTCTCCAGTCTAGAACAAGGGTTGGCAACCCTTGAAGTCTGTCCCATGCAGAGCTCTGCTTGGGAGGCAAAGCCTTCTGCCCAGGATGTTGTGCATACTTGGGAATAGCTGAGCCGCCTGCCCAGGCTTGTGGAGTCCCTGTGCTGCTGCACAGCCGAGCTTGTCTTGGGCCGTTTCCAGGTGTTTGACAACACAGAAGTTCAGTGGTAACGTCATCACATCTGGCCCCTTTAAAGGAAACTGTTGCCAACCCCTGCTTCAGAGTAACTGAAAAGGAAACTGCTCCATCTTCCACACGACAGTCCCAGACACAAATCCTTCCCCCCTGCCCAACTCCTATGTCAAACACCCATTTGTAACTCTGTTCACAAGCTTCCTGGTCTTGGCTGCCAGTTGTCTGACTGCTGTCTCCTTCTAATCATGTGTTGACACTTAATCTGGAACGACAGAGTAAGAAGGGAACAAGGGGTGAAGCCTTATGCCAGGTGACAGACCCAGTGACACACAAACAGCCTGAGCTGAAAGTCTCCTCTCTCAAGTTCACATGGAACAGCAAGACAGAATCTGAAATGAACAGTTTCCTCCAGCAGTTTCTTTCCCTCCTTGTTTTACTCTTTCCTTAGCAAGGGTAGGTCACTGCTGCTCTTTTGACAAGATGACACTGATGTGCTTCACTGCAAATATTCCTGGTTTCCCTCTGCCTTGCCACCCTATCTGCAATATGGGTCAGGTATTATATCTGAAATGGGACGTGGTGGCGCAGCGGGTTAAACCGCTGCTGCTGGGCTTTCCGACCAGAAGGTTGGGAGTTCAAGAATGCGCGATGGAGTGAGCTCCTGTCGCTTGTCCCAGCTCCAGCCAACCTAGCAGTTCGAAAGCACCTAAATGCAAGTAGATAAATAGGGACCACTTTGCTGGGAAGGTAATGGTGTTCCTTGCGCTATGGCATATAGTCATGCCAACCACATGACCACAGAAGCTTGTCCTCAGACAAAACACCAGCTCTACAGGCTTTGAAACAGAGATGAGCACCGCCCCCTAAAGTCTGTTACGACTAGACCATTCGGTCGTGGGGAAACCTTTTTATTATATCTGAATTACTGTGAGCTGCTTTGGCAGATGATGTTCATCTGCAAAGCAGGGGTAAAAATTGAATAAAAATTGGGATAATACCTACTTGCCATTCAATCTATATATATAAAAATGGACGTTTGTGTGTGTGTATGCGGGTATGTATGTATGTTCCTTATACACGTCTCCGTGCCTTGACCCACGGCCACGAAACTTGGCACACACGTTCCGTGCAGCCTGGAAGGAATCACTGCGGGGGTCAGACCCCCCTACAGCCCCCCGTTTTTCAGGGAGAGGGCCGGATCGTCAGGAACCAAGGGGATTGCATGGGGCTACAGGTCTGCTGCCACCCTGTGGTCACAGACGATTCTGCAGCAGCTCAGCTGAAACTGAGCAGAACAGAAAGTGAAACTAATATAAAGTGCTTCGCCTGGGTGGCCTGAGTGGGCCAGGGAGGAAAGAGCAGGATCCACAGAGTTCCAGCAGCCAGTCGGATCTGAGAGGGGCCTATGTCCAGGGAGCTCACAGGCCACCTCTGCCTGATTCTCATACGTGAGGGCTGGACCTGCAGACAGTAAGTGGGACCTTCATGTTGCTCTCTTCGTTGATGCTGTCCCTGTTTCCTCATTCATTTCACAGTGATAGTGTGCATTTTGGGGTCCGGGTCATCAATACTGTTAACTACACAGCTGTGCCAGTGTTGCCTGAGTGGGCCAGGGTGGAAAGAGCAGGATCCAGAGAGTTCCAGCAGCCACTCAGATCTGAGAGGGGCCAGGGAGCTAACAGGCCACCTCTGCCTGTTTCTCATACATCAGGGCGGATTCCTGCTACAGGACCTGTAGACAGTCAGTGGGACCTTCATGTTGCTCTCTTAGTTGATGGTGTCCTTGTTTCCTCATTCATTTCACAGTGATAGTGTGCATTGTGGGTTCCAGGTCATCAATACTGTTTTATTTCAGGGACGGATTCTATATGTCTCTATATGGATCTCACTATGTCATGCGTTTGAGGGAGGTTTGCATATTTGTGTGTATGTTCCACCATTACTCTGGAACGCCTGGAACGATGTGCACCACACGTGGTACACTCCTTCCTTACGATCTGGACAGATATACTGTGGGGGTAGGGCCCCCCATACGCCCCCAGAGGTGGGGGTGCACTGCAGAACACACTCATTCCTCCTCCCAATAGAGCCTGGGGATAATTTCTGCCCCCGGGCAACGCCGGGTCACAAACAGCTAGTAATTTTATAAAGGTGCTTCAGATAATGGAAATCTAGAGTGCTTTCAGCATTGTAAATGTTTAACATTTGTGTTGAGGGGTGGGATAGAAATTTGCTAAATAGACAAATAGAATTTATCTTGTCACTAGCCAGAAAATGGGCTTTTAAAAAACCCACAGACTATAACAGAGCAGTAAAATAGTGAGGCAGCAGTAAAAATTATGTGCTATGCATTGTATAGCGGGATTTTAGTTGTGTTTACTGTTGTATTTGATTTAATCAGTGGTTTGGCTACTACATTCTGCTGCTTTTTAGTGAATTACATGTGAATTTGTGTTATGCCACTTCGAGAGTTGTACAAAGGTGTGGTTGTTAGAGCATTGGTGAGATGAGTTCTCTGTGGCTGGTCCAAATTAGTGACCTCCAAGTTGGCGTTCCGTATGAATGGAAATTTCTCAGGGTCTTCAAAAGGTGTCCTCATGTGCAACACATCACAGTGGCCTAATCTCAAGGCAGAGCAAGAATAACTGTAGCTATTCTTTCAGACTGTAGCTGTCTGTGTTTGCCGTCAGTCTGTATTATAACTACTGTTAACTATGAAGTCAATTCAGACATACCAAAGTTTGTGATACAAAATCAGTAATTAATCTTAAGAAATGAGGAAAACATTAGAGTACAATTTTAGACTATGATCTTACTGCAGGGTATGAATTTCTTCTCTGCAAAATGTAGACTTGGACCAGTGCTCTTAAACCCATAGTACTAATACCACTTTGTGGTACTACTGACCAGCATGGCAGGTGGTACTTGGCCCCTCTGTTGTAGAGACCACATGATACTTCTGGACAAGGTGCACTTATTCAATCAGCCTCACCTGTGGGGCAAGCTGCCCATTCTTATGCACAGCCACCATCTCTGATGGTAGTGGTGATATTTGCAAAAAAAAAGATACAAAAAAGGTGAAGAACCATGCCCTTGAACATGCTATACCTGTGTCTCTTTTGAAACACTGGCCTGTACTTCCCTTTATTTAACCCTTGGATTAGAATATTGAACAAAGTGGGTGGGGAGCAAATAAGCATTTGGGTCTTTCTTCTAGAGAATTTGTACTGATGGCAGTAGCTAAACCTAATGTGTTAAAGTTGCCATTTCTTCATGTTCTAACTTGTTGCATTTCTCTCTCTTTTCCTTGCATGTCCTGGGGTGTTCCGTCTTGGTACTTCAGGAGCCAACCAAAGGTACAACATTTTTGTAGCAATGTATAGTTCTGTACTATGAAAAATGTTGGTATGAATTTTGGATTTGAATTCTGTATCATTACTCATGTTTTTCTAAATATGCATCTTATGTTGCTCTGAAGAGGAGGTGGGGGAAGAAGAGCCCTTCTCTACACTTAAACAAAAACAAAAAAAACCCAACACAAATCCAACATTTTGCACTGTCAGCCAAGACACAAGTCATGGGAACAAATGAGAAGCCAGCTGCACACTGAGCATTGAGGGTTGTGGATGAGAGAGTTTGCTGGTGATGTTTGAAAGCCTTTTCTCATGTTTGCAAGGTGTTGAATTGTAGTTGCTGCCAACTGACATTCCCTTTCTATTCTGCAGTCGACGTGCAGAAGCTTTTATCTATTTTTTTTCTCCTCCATTTCTCCTGAAACTTTCTGCTTTACCAGTCTCCTGTGTGATGTTTGAAAGAACTGCACCACTCAAGGGGTGACAAGGAAACTTGTAGAATTGGACAAACCATGGGGCTGCTAGAAAATACGTTGAATGGGCAAGACTTAGGGATGTACATATCTTGACTGTATCCATTTCTCAGCCCCTTGTATCTGTCTTCTGTTGGCATATACCATCATGTTCACTCTCATTTTGTTGATATTTTTTAAATATGGTTGCAGGAGTTTGAGCTGGTTTAACCCTTGAGTTTGAGGTGTACAAGGTACTTTGTCAGCATTGTTAGGACATCCTGGGGCTAGATTCACACAATCGAGAACCAGTAGCTAATAAAGGCTTGATCTGTGAATACAGATCAGTGGCTAGTGATCCTCGCTGACATTTGGACCATACAGATGCATCACTAGTCATAAGCAATGTTGTCCCTTCTCCCCTGTGGTTGACAATGTGGCCTCTATTAATTAACAACCTGATGAATTGTAAATCTGTACCTCTGGCAATTGTGTATTGGCAACTGGATCTCAGAAACTGTATGCATTCCTCTTTCCCTCCCCTACCCCTTGCTAAGTGAATTGTTCAACTTGTTGTGCTTTAAAAAAAAAAAAGTCTTTAATGAGGTGCCTGTGGCGTTTCCTCTCCAGGTGTTTGCCTATGATCACTGTTTCTGGTCTATGGATGAAGCTGTCAAAGAGAAATATGCAGGTAGTATTTTATTGTGGCTTTGTACAACTCTGGAAAAAATAACATTGCTATTCTAGCAAAATAGTTATCAGAACTGACCTTGGGGTGGGGTTTCAGAGTCTGTCTCCCAACTACAGACAAGCAGAAAAGAATGTTTTTTCCTTTCTTCCAACCCCAGTCATCTTTCCATTCAAGCCTGCTCTCCAAATTATTTCTTCCTTATGGCAGAAAAGTTGTGGCACTCAATACCTTCCTTGCATCACATGTGAGAGTGCAGTTGTGAGGGCATGTTGCAGTTTTGAATGGACAAACAGTAGGAAAGGATGGGGTTAAGTAGGTACACCTGTATTTTGCCCTCTGTTTGGAGCCCCAAGATTGATTTTCAGTGTGTAAAAATCCATTGGCAGAAAGACATAAGGAACTAGGCCACACCTCGTTTGACCTTTATGTTGAAAAGGGGGGGGGGAATGGAGATGTGAACCATGTATGGTTGCTGGGGAATTACACAGGCAGTCCCAACTGTTTTCTAAGTAAGCAGGAAAAAATTGGGATATGTTTGTGTGGTTCCCAGCCACTTCACTTAAGTGGGTCTATTTCCTCTCTGCCTTTCCATAGCAGCTTTAGGAAGCCCAGCCAGGTGTTTTCAGGCCCTTGAAGCTGAAAGTACTGCCAGCACCCACATTTTTCCCATTCCCCATACACATGCTTTCGCTTGAGTAATCGGGGAGAGTTTGGCTGCAGGGAGAATTTACGAAAACCCCTGCTGGATCAGGCCAAGGGCTGGTCTAGTCCAACTTCCTGCATCTCACAATGACCCACAAGATACCTATATCCTGTTGCCACTTTTTCGCATCTGGCATTTAAATGGGCTGCCTCTAAAACTGTTGGTTCCTCCTCCTTCTGTAGTCAACCCTACACCTGCCATTGTATATAACAGTCTGTATATAATTGTTCAAAAGCTTATAGGGCAAGGAACAACTCCAAGTAGACAAGAACCAGATTGCCTCCAGTAAAGAAGGGGAAGTGGTCTTAGCACCCCCTCCTTGGCTTTCCTCCTTAATACAGGCCATCTCTGATCACAGTTATTGCAAGCTTTAAGTGCAGAGAGCCAGTGGATGTGGTGGGCACTGTGTTGGCTTTGAACCCCGGGGGCCTAGATTCTAACCCTTGCTCAACCATGAACCTTGCTTAGGTTACGCTGAGGCAGATGGCCTGTTGTGGGGATAAAACAAGCAGGTCCCCCTGAGTCCACCCTGAGGAACAGCAAGATATGGCAATTTGTCACACCTGACATGCAAAGTGTCATGTAGGGCAGAGCTTTTGTTCACAGTCCTGAGTGTGAACACTGCCTCATGATCAGTGACATGCTGGTGTTACTGTGGAGTAATTCAAAAGGCAGCTGCTGGAGACTACAGTGCAGCAAAGATGCATACCTACTTTGTGGCTTTCATCCTTTAAAGGCTACATTTACTTTGGACACTCATGAAAGGTGTTAATGTTTTCATATGGTGTCTGTTGTGGTCTTTGAAGTCTTTGTGGGGCTTATCAAAGGAGCATTATGACTCTTCTGTCCCCTGTCCCAATAATCTGAATCTTTTTGTTCTAATTATAGGCCAAGATGATGTTTTCAAGTGCCTTGGAGAAAACATTCTCCAGAATGCCTTTGAAGGCTACAATGCTTGTATCTTTGCCTACGGACAGACTGGTAAGCCCTTCTTGGTTGGGGAAAAATTGGACACTTATATAAGGTTATGCTTGGACAAGTTTGCTTAGCCCATCTTTTCCTCTCCCCTGACCTCATGCCCCTTGAAAACACTGCAGAGAGGAAATCAGTGGTGTTGTATGAATCTGTTTTGTCCAGTGGGAAGACCAAATTCAGCATAAGGTTATGAATCTTAGTTGCTGGTTTTGACCAATTAAACAGCTTTGATAACCGTTGTTAGCCTTCACCATCTCTAAGAATTGCTGCAATGCCATCCTGACACTCAAAATTATTTTATTTTCTTAACATACAGAATAAAGAAAATATGTGCATACTAAAATTATACCACAGATTATAATGACAAAAAAGGCTATCAAACATAAGAGTTAATTTAAAAAATTGTATGCTTCACGAACTTATAAATGCTTTGTCAAGGAATGGCTTCCAGATGGATTCATGTATGTTCAGTCATAATTGGCGTTCATATGCCATTTGTTCAAAAGTAGCTAAATTCAATAATCTGTCCATCCATTGAGGAAAAAGTTGGTGGGCTTTTATCTTTCCAATTTTGCCATTGTAAGGGCACAGAGAGTCCACTCCTATTGACTCATGCATAGCTGCCAAGTCACAGGTAGATAATTAAGACTATGTGTCACACACGTGTCTGGCACACTGAATCATAACCTTTCTTAACCTTTCTGATCAAAAATAAATTGTTAGAGAATTACAGTGGCAAGATCCTTCTGCCATTTCGTCTGGAACATCTCCTTTGTCCTTTTGTCTCTTGAAATGGAAAATTCCAGCTTGTCTCTCTCAGAGGACAAGGTACGCAGAACTCTGTCCATGCCACATTCCTGCTACTCCGTTTACACAGCCTTGAGTTAAATTATCGTTGTTGTATCATTGGCTCTGTTCTTCTGGCCTTTCGGTGTCTCTTTAGCCTTGATGAAATACATCAGTTTTCAAGAGGCCCTACTCTGTGACAAGAAACTACTTCTCTAGCTTAGCATTCTCCAAACCATGGGACAGCTGCTTCGCAAAAAACGTCATCTCCACATGGTGTAGCGCTTACCATTCTGCACTGCAGCCGATCTTTTGACAAGCTTGCGCTGGGCAGTTGCTTCTGCTGCCCACAGGGCTGCCCTTAAGCCAATTTGACCAATGTCATCACATTGGGCCCCGCACTTTGGGGGCCCCCGCACCAGTGCAGCAAGCAGATTGCCTGTTGCTGCAGATGGGATTTCTTTGGGCTGTAGGTCAGTGTGGCTGGCAGAGCAGCTTTATCATGGGCCCTCCCACCTGCCCCTGCCTCTGAACAGCCCAAAATGCTGTCCTGCTGTCCCAGAAAACGTTGGCAATGATGTCACCACCAGCTACTTCCAGATGCCACGCGCACCACCACAAGTGCGTTTCTTGGTGAGCGGGGGCCCCGCAGGGAGAATGAGGGGCCCCACGGGAATGCCCCGCATTGGGCCCCACCGCTCTTAGAGCCAGCCCTGGCTGCCCATCACCCCAGCAGGCTCTGCACCTGGATTTCCGGGCAGAAATGGCTGTCCAGCAGGAGTTTGTGAGAAGATTTGCTTGAAAGATAAGCTGCTCCGGCAGAGAACGTTAAGCGCCACGCAGGGAATAGAAGGCTTTCTCGCGTGCCAGATCTGGCCTGTGGGCCATCGTTTGGTGCCCACTGCTCCAGCTTCTTCACAGGCCCCTTTATTCTAACAGCTTACCATATTTGCAGATGACAAATTGTGGGGGGATGGCTAACACCCTGGAATATTAAATGATTCAAAATGATCTCAACAGTCTCTGCTAGGGGTCCATACCAACAAGATGAAATTCAGCAGAAACAAACGGAAAGTTCTACATATAGGGACACAAAGTCGGAGGCACAACTACAGGATGGGGGAAATCCTGGCTTGGCTGCAGCTCGTATAAAAAGGTTCTAAGTATCTTAATGGACTGCACGTTGAACATAAGCCAGTAGTATGATGCAGCAGCAAAAACAAAAACATCAGAGGCATAAAGTCCAGAAGTAGTAATTTCACTCTGTACTGTAATAGTCAGACCTTATGTGGAAAGTTGAATCCAGTTTTGGGCATCATGTCTTAAGGACAAAGTTGGTAAGTTGTAACAGATTCAGAAAAGGGCAACTAGAATGGTGAGGAGTTTGGAAACCAAGTCTTATGAAGAATGGTTAAAAGAGCTTGGTATGTTTAGCCTGGATCAGAGAAGACTAAGGAGAGATATGATCACCGTCTTCATGTATCCGAAGGGCTGTCACACAAAATAAGGGGAGGACTTGCTTTTGGTGCTCCTGCAGGCAGGATTTGGAAGCAATGGGTTGAAACTAGGGAAGTAGATTTAGGCTAGATGTGAAGAAGGCTTTACTCCTTGTAAGAGCAATCTGGCACTTGAGCAGCCTGCCTTGTGCAGTTGTGGGCTCGCCTTCATTGAAGCCTTTCAAAATGAGACTGGATTATAATCTGTAAGGAATGCTGTAGTTGCCTGCACTGAGCAGAGGGTTGGATTAGATGATTTCCAGATTCCCTTCCTACTCTAGTGTTTAGTGACTCTAACCACACTTTAGCTATCTCATTACATGTAGAGACTATAACTGACCACTGATGCAGCGGTTTCAGTTGCCCTTTGGGGCCATCATTGGCATCACAGCACTGAATCCAGGGCTCTGTGTCCACTCCATTGCAAAGCATCTGATTGGACTGTAAATCTATCCATTAAAGGTTCTTCAAGGACTGGTTCAGGTTTTAATTATAGGGGGGGGGTTAACCATTTTTGAGCTACATTCTGCTGGTTTGTAAAGGAGAAAATAGGAAATAGATTTGCTTGGATCTGTTTTGTTACATGATTATTATATTCACCTGCCTAGGAATTCAGCAGAATTTCTGCTATTGTTTGTATGTGAGTATTTCACTTGGCAAAACTAGTAGACCTAATTCAAAATATTGGAGGGACACAAAGTGGGAACAGAAATACGTCTGAAGGTTGAGGACAGGCTACATTTTCTGCGCTTGCTGTAAGGAAAATGGTGGACTGCAATAAGGGGATGGGCCAAAGGGGAAGGGAGGCCATACGCACCCCCACTCCTGATATGGTGTCAACTATGCAAAAGTAGAGAAAAGCAATTTTGTTGGTCAGTCTGGTTTTGTCATTTGTCATATCTCATGAAAACGTATGCAAAGCTAAAAAAATCCACTCGCTCTCATCCGAGCCCACCCGCCCTGGATGACAGTTTCCAAAGTCAGCTTCCAAGAGAGTTTCCAGAGAGGACCCCCTGGGATCAATGGCACAAGAAGTTAATTTGGGAGCTATGCAAGATTGAACCTTCTCTATAGTAGCCTCTGTTTTACTTTTAGTTAGTTCTAGCCATTTCCACTCAAAATTTGGGTCAAACGTTCCCCTTGGGGCACTCCTTGCTTACCCCTACAAGGCAGGTAACCTCAAGAGTTAGAATCATGGAATAATATTGGTTATCTGGGCATGCAAAAATATTGTTCTTGGTCTGCTACATGTAGGCTTCTCTCCTGCCTCTCTTGTGATTGGCCTTCAGTACAGGTTTAGTGGAAGAGTGTAAGGCTGCAGATTCTCTGGTTCATTCTCATCAGTTTAATTCGACAAAGATGGTTACAGCAGTTTACTTACACTCTGTAGGGCAGGAAAAGTCAGGCATCGGTGCATTAATAAATGTGGGAAGGATGCATCTTCCTGCTAAGTCTTCCATGACTACAGAGAAATTTGTTTCATCTGCGCACCTTTAATTATTGAGTGCTCTTCAGTTCCATAATGAGACTTGCTTATAACTGCACCCCAAAAATTGGTTTGTTATTGGACAGCATATGGTTGTCTTCCTCTTCCTCTCTCTGCATTCTCTTGCACATCCCTTCTAAATAAGCATTATTCTTTTCCACTCATGTAGGATCTGGAAAATCTTACACAATGATGGGCACGGCTGACCAGCCCGGATTAATCCCTCGGCTCTGCAGCACCCTCTTTGAGAGAGCCCAAAAAGAGGAGAACGAGGAGCAGAGTTTCAAAGTGGAAGTGTCTTACATGGAGATTTACAATGAGAAAGTCCGAGATCTGCTGGATCCAAAGGGGTAAGGAGGACCTTTGGTGAGAATCAAATCAGCAGCCAGCCTTGCAAACTAGCCACTAGAAGGAAAGGGGGTCTGCTTTCCCTTTCTCACAGCTCAGTCCTATCTGTCCCATCCCGTCCCCGTCCCCCCGCATTCAGATGTGCAAGAAAGGCTTGCGCTGCATCCTGTGGGTGGATGGGGGGCAACCGAAGGGTGTACTGAAGATAAGTATAAAACATTTATACTTGCCTCCCAGTAAGACCCAGGACTGCTTATGGATCTCCTTGGGCACACACAAGTACCCGAGAAGGGACACAACATCCAGGTGGGGCTTGGATGTTGCTCAGGCTGTATTGCAGGAGGTGAGATAGATAGGAGTCTGCATTCTGAGTTACATAGAACTCTTCAGACAGAAAAATTCTGTGTGACTGAAAACCCTGCTGATTTCTGGCGGACTCAGTGACTTGTTTTTAATCATTGATGGAAGGCAGTCAAAGCTGGGTACCGTTTGGGTGTGTTGTAAGCTCCTAACTGTTAAGTCAGGAAGAATAGAGAAATCCTAAATAAGTTGTACTAGAAGTTAATCTAGTAAAAATATCTGTTAACCTGTGGGTTTTTTCCCTTTCACTGGGACCAGCATAACTGCTGACTGATATGAACGTGAATGCCTTTCATACACTGGGAGATGTTATTCGTTAACTGTCTGAATGCTAAGAGATTTCCAAGCCTGGTCTCTTTCGTTCTGCCAACACTATGAAATTGCATTTGTAAAATATTTTGTGTGATACGAGTTACTTCCTAAAAGCTGGGTATTTTTTGTTTAGTAAAATATGCTTTGACTTGAATCATGACCCAACCAAAGTTCAGCAGCATTTGATTTCCAAGGGAGAGATTGTTCTGGCAAAGGAAAGGTGGGACGCAAATCTTTAAAACAAATTTAATCATATTCCACACACTCTTGCTAAAATTGGCGAAACTGCGAAGTGATCATATTCTGGCTTTTTTGGTCTCCAATGTTGTTGTTTTTGTCCTGACTCATTCTGTGCTTTACTTCTGATGCAGGAGCCGCCAGTCTTTAAAAGTCAGAGAGCACAGCGTTTTTGGACCTTACGTAGATGGGCTTTCTAAATTGGCTGTGGCCAGTTACAAGGTAAATTAACCAATGACTCATTCTAATAATGCTCACAGGGGAATCTTCCATCCCAATGTATCAGATGTTGGAATGGTCCCAACTCACACCATGCAGGAACACTTTGCAGGAACCCTTAATGTAAGAGGAGAGGGGGGTTGCTCCCTTCTTGCTCTTCCTCTCCTCACTCTGTGGGCTCCACTGTGTCTGCTGTAGCCCCTTGGTTGAAAGCAGTCTTCAGTGGGTGCTTTCGCCAAATAGTACCATTTTAGACTGGTGATCACCAATCTAAATTCTACTCAAAGAAAACTAGTTCCCTGGCTATAATAAAACTAGCGTGCCAGGGAGCTGTTTATCTTCCTAGACATGCATTGTATTTTTCTGTGTGCTGTTTGGGAGCAATCTCCTTTTTGCAATCTGAAGTGGCCCATGCCACGATCAGTTTCAGAACACGGTGAGTTGTTCTTCTAGAATGCCTCCAAGTCAGCCCATAACTAATCTGTCTGGCCAGGTTACTGCTCTCTGGGGTCCTGGGTAGAAGCCATTTTTACAGAGCTCTACTCTCTCTGTAACTGGAGATGCCAGCCGGGGAATGAACCTGCACCTTCTACCTGCAAAGTGTGTGTCCTTACCTCTGCGCTACAGTTTCTCTCCAAGCAAAGATGGAGCCCTTATCTTCCTGTCCCAAAGTTTTTCATATAACTGTTACACTGTGAGTGGCAGCAACATTGTTGTAGTCATGAACTGCACTTTGGAAAACGCATCATTGATTTATGGAGTTCTCTCCATGGACTTTGATGTGAATGACCACTAGCTTCAAAAGCGAGGTACACATTCACAGAGGAGGAGAAAGGTGTCCTGGCTATTAGTTACAGTGGCTCTGTGGAACCTCCATGTTCAGAGGCAGTGTGCTACAGGATAGCAACAGCAGGAGAGGACTTATGAGCTTTCTTTGACCTATGGGAAACAGGATAATGGATTAGATGGCCCATTGGTATGATCCAGCAGGGGTTTTCTTGTGTTCTAGTAAACCCTGATCCTTGAATATTTATAGGTCTGTTACTAATAAGACATGCAAAATTGTGCATGACTCACTGTTAGCATTCCACATCCCCTGCCTCTAGTGCTGCACTGTGCAAAAGTGACATGTGCTTACCTTCCACTGCGGAGCAAAGATACAGCCGTACCTACAGTCATCAAGTGTTGCCGCAGCCAGTTGTGCCTGCCCAGAACGCCAGGTGCTCAGCCTGCTGGAGCAATAGAACCTGGAAGCGACTGGCCACGGTGACACATAGGCACTGTACAGCTGTATCTTCGCTCCGTGGTGGAACGGTAAGCGTGGGTCACTGGGTGGAGGGAAACCGTGATCACTAGATCTGGCCTGAGGACTGGAGTTTGGAGACTGCTGCTCTAGAATGTAAACTGGTAGCCAAAAAAAGCCTCAAGGGATTAAGCATATAGAGTTCCATTCTCCCGGTCTTAAATGAAAAAATCTTGCAAAACAGGTTGAGCAAGTAAGCATGCTAGGCCTATTTGCAGAAATGTTAGAAATGGCCTGAAGTGCCTATGGAAAGTTTGTTACTGAAACAAGATAATCTTTCACCCCCACTCCCTTCATTGCTTTTCTGTCATCAAAGCACAAACATACACACACCACTAGAACTGTCCACAACTGTCTGTCCAAGCTTTCAGGAAAAAAGACAATGGAGTCTTTTCTTTACAAAGTTCTTTCTAATGTATTTAAATTAAATCTGCCTTTATATAGTATTTAAAGTCGTCGTTTCTTGGTTTCATCTCTTACTTAGGACATAGAATCTTTGATGTCCGAAGGCAATAAATCTCGAACAGTTGCTGCAACCAATATGAATGAAGAGAGTAGCCGGTCTCACGCTGTTTTCAAGATCATCCTCACGCACACATTGATTGATGTGAAGTCAGGGGTGAGTGAGTTTTGGAACCATGCACCCTAGAAAAGGGAGTTTTGGCTCTGATGACTGTTGTGTGTGGTAGGGTGTATGCACGTCAGCACTCTGTTCCTGTTTTGCTGCTGAAACCACCACTGTAATGATTGTTTCAACAGTAGGTTTGGTATCCTTGAGCTTCCCAACCACCTGTGCAAGCAGTGGTGCCTAAGCGGCTACTGCAGCAGCCAGGCAGCCGCAAGAGGTTTTGTGGGAGAAGGGGACGTTTCCCCCATGGTAAGCATGCAGGGCAGGCACTATGTCTACTCACCTCTGCACCAGCTATTTTGGGCAGCTATTTTTGTCCATGTTGGGACACACGAACAGACACAGAGGTCGGTCGGGATTTGGTGGCAAAGGTTGCCAGTGGTCCTGCTTTCCACTCCGCCCTGCCCAGCAACACCCTCCCACCCGGAACTGGCACAATGCTGGCAAACAGTGCACTCGCTGCTGCCAGCGTCGTATTGCTGCCTCTGGGTGGTGGGGGTCGGCGGTAACAGTTTACTGTTTGATGCTGAGAGTGCCTTATGGCTGCGCTGAGAGTGCCTGACACCAGCGCTGGCAGTACGCTTCTACTGCCAGCGCTGTGGGGCTCAGGATTGGGCTCCTAGTTTTTCCTGGACAATCTAGCTGACGTTGCAAGTGTCCCAGGGCAAGTAGCTTTAAAGAGATTCAGAGAGCCATTTCCAGTGCACTTGCACAACGTGTAGCCATACTGTTTGCATACATACATATTGAGGGGAGCCAAGCTGAGGTCCCAGTCTTTCTTTTGACTGATCTCTAATCACCTACTCTTGGAGTGTTAGCATTTGTTTCTACCTTTCCCTTTAACTTCTCACTATGGAAGCTTATCAAAGCAAAGTAGTACAAGATGAAGGAACAATTCAGAGAGGTCACCACAGTCAGTTTGGGGTGTCATGGCACCCCAAAAACAGATTAACTGTGGCTTCAGGTTTTAATTAGCATAAGCTTTTTGTTGGTCTTACTTTCTGAATGTCACTTCCTTCATTCTGTACTCGGGCGGTTTATCTTTCCCCACTCAGATGCATCAGATGATGTAGAATCCAGTCTGTGAACGGGAAATGTTTGGAAACTTTTAACCCAGATCTCAGGAAATTCTCAGGGCAGCCAAAAACTAAAACATTCAATCAATAATAACAATAATAAATAGCACGTTAAACAATATAAAGCCCATGAGATGATGAAACAATATGCAGCAGGTAAATATGTGACGAAAAGAGAAAAAAGAACTTAAACAGCAGATAAACTAAAAAGGCTGCTGAAAAAGTGAGGTCACTGCTTAAGGAGGTCAGCATTCTGAGTTCCACAGTAGAGAAGAACCCCAGAAATTACGTTTTATTTTATTTCTTCCCCCTGTATCTTTCCAAGTGCTCTTCTACTGCAGTCTGCTCCAAACTGGAGATTACTTAAATTATGCCACTGAATGCATGGGACCTTTTTGGTAAGGATTTCTTGTTTTCACTCCCTAGACATCAGGCGAGAAAGTGGGCAAGCTGAGCTTGGTTGATTTAGCAGGCAGCGAAAGAGCAACCAAAACAGGAGCTGCCGGTGACAGGCTGAAAGAGGGAAGCAACATAAACAAGTAAGTTGGTGAAGAATTAAATGTGTTTTCTTTTCATGATAAATAATGGCAAGGGTGTCTTCACTTTATTCATGCAACACCAGAAGTCAAGAAGCAGTACAGTGTTTCTGTTTTCTCAGGAGGGAAAATTCTATGCTGGATTCCAGGATGAATCCTAACTAGGGTGAAGACCTTGGTTTACTGTAGCTTTTCTTTGCTCCTCCAGGGTGCAATTCCCTATTTTACTCCTCCTCCAAGCAAGTCTTCTGCTGTGTTCAAGTCCTCCATGTCATTTTTTTTCTCGCTTTTTAGTGGTTAGATAATTCCATCCCCAAAAACAAGATGCCAATCAGATGTTCACTAGGACATATGACCATTAACAAGGGATGATGCTGTCTTGAATTGCTCTTTACAGCTCGCATCACTTGTTCAGTGGGGCTCACCACCAGTATACATGTTTAGGTTTGCCGCCGGATGCTTGTAAGTCATCCTGCTTGCTGAAACCTGTTATCTTAAGTTTCATATTTCTCACATTTTTTCCCCATGCAGGTCCCTCACAACTCTTGGGTTGGTTATTTCTGCCCTTGCAGATCAGGCTGCTGGCAAAAACAAGAATAAATTTGTTCCATATCGTGACTCGGTGCTCACCTGGCTACTCAAAGTAAGTCAACTGGCTTGGTATCAAGAGCTAGCATAGCATTTGGGGGTACAAATCAGGACTTCCGCAGTTCAGATCTTGCTTCTGCCATGAACATATCACGTGGCCTTGGGCAAGCCACTCCCTTTCAGCCTCAGTCTTCTCTGCTTGCAATATGGGGAGGATAATACAGATAATACAGAATAATTACACTAGTGCAGTGTTATTCAAACTGTGGGTTGGGACCCACTTGGTGTGACATGACCTGATGTCAGGTGGGTCGCGGAAAGCTGGGAGCAGCCATCTTGGAAACTGTAGACCTTACTCTTTCTATATTCCTTTTGTGAGTGTTCATAGTTTGAATTTTCAAGTGAGGGTTTTGTTTTTTTTTAAAAATTGTTTTTTGTTCAGTGCTTTTACATAATATTTTGTCCTAATCTTACTCTCTGTCAGGGATGTTTCATAGTTGTACAATTGTTGCAGTCCAAGAATGCCAATTTGCATTCCAGGAGTGCCATTTGATTATGTCACAGTGACGGCACTTCCTGCTTGATGATGTCACTTCCTGCCACAACATCACTTCCAGGGTAATGACATCACTTCCAGTGGGTTCCAACAGGAGTGCCATTCTAAAAAGTGGGTCCCAGTCTAAAAAGTTTGAATACCACTGCACTAGTGGGTTTCCATCCTGGGGGTTGTGACCCCCTAGGTGCACTGTTAGAAAAATTCTCTCCCCTTAATGGGGGTGGTGAATGGTAGAGACCTATATGTGATGGTGCCTGTCCACTTCCGGGTTCTCCCCACCACCCACTACAGGGAGGTGAGAAAGGGTTTTTTATGGGGCTTCTTACTTCCCTGTAGTTGCGGGCAGGGAGAACCTGGAAGTGATGGGTGCCTTTATTTGCAGGTTCTCCAGCAAGTCCCAACCCTGTATTAGAGAGACAGGAGGTTGGGAACCACTGTCTTACCAGGTTGTTGTAAGGTCAAAAACTTGTTTAAGCCAACTGGAAAAGGGCTCAGCAATTTGAAGCAAAGACCACAATGGTGGCAAACTGCTCTTACTGTTTGAGCTGTTGTTTCACAGGCAGGAAGGCGTTTGCCAGGGGATTGAGCCTGGTGTGCTCTCATGCTTTTCAAAAGACTTGGTCGTCTCTCTGGAGTTCCCTTTTGTGACTTCCCACTTTGATTTGTTCATAATCAATAGTGGGCTGGCGTGCAAATCTGTTCACTGACAGCGACATAGAGAACCCCAGGACTTGATATAAAAGAGTTCTTAACCTTGCATAACCCAAGTTTACCTAGTGTCATGGCTCACTTCAGAGATTTTGGCTAAGATGATTAGCTTTTTGCTTCCACTCAGCAGGGGGAGGTAATTGCAAAGCGTGTGCCAGTTGCAGGTCAAGGGGAAGGGTTGGAAGAGGTCATGTAATCATTCCTGCAGAATGCAGCAGATACAGAGTAGCTTTGTGCCCTTCAAAGACATCTGACTTGCTGCCTGCAGCTGCAGAATATACCCTCACTTTGTCACAGAATACTAGCAAATGCACCTGGAGTATAGAAATGGTCAGATTGGTAAATGTTACCACTTTCTAAAGTAACCTGTGGTTTTTGTATTAGCTTTCCTAATTTGAAGAAAAAAGTCATACAAACATGAGTGTTTTTTTTCTAAATGTGCATCTGGCCTTTCCAAAATTATTTCCAGGGCAATTCACACAAACATGACATAATAAATATCCCACCATCTTCTCTGCCAGTATCATGGGGTTGGAAAAGGAGCATTTTGTATGTTGTGTTTTTTTGCTTTGGTTATTTTGTGCTGTATCTCTAATTTGATACCCTACCTTTAGTTTGCTCATCTAACTTGCCACAACTGCCCCACCCCCCAGGTGGGATCTAGTTGATCCTTGTTTGAGCCTTTCATCTTCCAGGGGCTTGTGAAGCCCTTCTCAGGAGCCATTTAGGGTGCAGTTTTTACCTTGAATTAGCTTATTTATTGGTTTACTGATAATTGATTTTATTCTAGAATATGTTTATAATTTTGTTAGGTGCCTTTGGTGCTTTGATTAAAGCAAGAAAAAAGTATAAAATTCTTTGAAAACAAATGGAGCCTATTTGTTTTCAAAGTCAAAATTGCTCTTCCTGTGTTGTCCCCATATCCTCTTTATATCCTTTTTATTTTTGAGGCAGAAAGACCTGGGGAACTAGTATCTTTTCCCCATCAGTAAAAAAAAATCCTATTTGAGGGATTATATCTTTACAATGAAAAGCGTCTTACTTCTCTCTGTCTGCCCAGGTTGATTCTGTGTTGTATTGAAAAATGGTGAAAGGAAGAAACTCTGGGTATGCCTGGTGGTTTGAGCCTCAGCTATGTTTTTAAACAGCTGATGTCCTTGGATGACATGTTTATAATTGTAGCTCTTGCTTAAAAAGCACAGTAATCATTCAGGAAAACCACCTGGAACGCCCTGTAGACTTTGGCTCAAACCTTATGGTGCCCGGAATACGTTTTATAATTCAGATAAATAGGATGAAATATGGCTTTGTACACTGGCATCAGTTTGAAGTGGGAAGGGGGGTACAGATACCTCTATATCTGTAGTGTTTTTACCGGTGCTTCTGTGCCAGAACATAGTTGGCTGATGTAGTCATCTTGCACTGTGGTTGACTGCTGTACCTGCCTCAAGTATGTGACATGTTCATCGGTTCTTCCCTGTTTAAAAGTGAAAACTTGGTCAAGTTTCTGTGGTGGATCCTTATTGTCACTAAGCTGTAGTTCTTCCCGCAGCGATCATTCCCATATCCTCCCAATATCCTTAGTATCTGCCAAATGTATTTAAAAAAAAAACCTCCCAAGGTAACTTCATTTGTAGATAGGGTATTACTTAACAATCAAGAAAAAAATAGAGCAAGCTCTTGCAAAAGCAGTATGTGCCTTTGGGCCCATCAGCCCTCACTGAAAACGCATATTGACAAGAAGCATTTAAATTCAGAAGTCTCCGTACAGTGGCTCTGAATGGCAAGTGCTCTGCTACTGGGACCACCAAGGAATTCCTGGCATGATGGCTGGGCACCCTGAGGACTACAAGGGCTGGTGGCTGGGCAGCTACCATGGTGGTGGTACTCAGAATGGCATATGGAATTAACAAGGGGGCACTTGAGAGGCACTAGCCTGAGAAGACTGAGTGCAGCCTCTCCCACGCCTGGAACATGTTTTCAAATTCAGATAAATAGGATGAGTCATGGCTTTGTACCTTGGCATCAGTTTGAAGTGGGAAGGGGGGGTAAACCTCTAAATCTGTAGTTTCTTTTGCATTTTACCATTAGTTATTGTTGGACATCTTCTTTGTTTCTTTTTAGATTGCGCAACCCTTTAAACCATCTTTTCATGCCTTTTGCTATGCAAACTATATTTGAAAAGTTTATGTTAGAAAATGGTGTATAAACATGATAAAATAAATGGTAGTACTTTTGGTCTGGCAACATTCTGCAGAAAAGAGTATATGGCAAAAGACAAATGTTCTTGTCCATGTGCATGAGCAGGCTTGTTTAGCATATGGAGAAGCAATGTAGTGCAATAGCTGTGCGTGTGAGATGCAAGCCAGTTCAGCTACGTCAGCCTTGAACTTAGGCAAGGGTCAAGTCCTGGTGATATTCCAGAACTAGGGGAGGGGCAGTGATGTCATTCAGGGGGAACGGACCAGAATGGGCGTTCCGAATCCTAACAGGCTCCGTGGCTGGTTCCAGGTTCCCGACAAGTGCCAATCAAAAGTGAGTTCCTAAATCATTTGAATGATACCACTGGGGAGGGGGATTTATGCACAAGAGTGGGGACAGAGGAGAGAAGTGCATCCCAGTCCTTAACCTCAGACTGTACATCTCAGTCACAGTTTTCTTTGCCTTAGTGAAACACTCCCACCACTTAGTAATGGGAAACTGTCCTACTTTACAAGGCTGCTGGAAGGATTGCTAGGAAAATATACTCGGAGCAATTGGCATATGTTAAATGAATGTTTGTTAGTACTGAGGATGTGAGCGCTTACAGCTCACCCTTTCTTAAAGGGCATAAGGAGGATTATCTTTACCGGCATCTTTTGATCCCTTGCCTAAGGTTTCAATGTGGGTTTCCCACATCTAAACCCAAGATAGATCTGGCTTTAATGAGGGCTGTGATGAAAAGTTTTAATCAGTTGGAACAGTCGGGTATAATGTTACACAGCTTACATTTAGTTGACTACTTAAAATACAGAAATAATGACTATTGCCCTAGCAATAGCAATTATCTATCTCTTTCCCTCTCTGTGTTCCTGCCATGCTTCTCCAGTGTCCCCTTGGTATGTCATAGGTTTCCTGGTTGTGATTCAAACGTTATAGGCATGCTGGAGTTACTTGTTGCTGCAAAAGGCACAAGAAAGATGAGGAGAGTAATCCAGGAGAGGCTTTGTGGAACATGTTGGTTCTGCCATAACCAATGTAGAGTGCTGTTAGGGGCCATTTTAGAACTAAAATTGTGGGCCATGTTCAGAAGAAGAGCTCCTTTCGGGCCAGGAGCCCAGAGATTCCAAAATGCTTGGTCCATGGGAGTGGAACAACTGCCCTCTCCCTGAGACCCTGAGCAGAACATTGGAGGAGGAACTCCTTAGTGTTCACCTTCAGAGACAGGCAGATGAGGCCTGGGGCAGCCTTCAAGTCTAACCACTTGATTGTATCGGATAGTCCTCTCCTGCTTAGAGAAACTCATGTTGTATTTGGTTGGTTTTTATGGTGCTACAAACTAGTCCAGCTATGCTTCTAGTACTGACACTTGCAATGGTGTCATCAGTCCATCCTTCCCAAACTGTGATCTGTAAATTAGGTTTTGTCTTTTGCAAAGATAGCCTGAGTCTCAAGAACTCCTTTTCTACCATCCCCAAAATCCCTTTCTTGTCAAAGTTTACTCTAAATTCCCCATTGCTCAGAGAAGCAGAGGCTATTCTTCCTTTCTCCATAATACCAGAACTCCAGAAGACCCAGTAGAATTGATTGGCAGAAGGTTCAAGCTCAGTAGCTTCAAAATAATACTTTACTTCACACGATATATAGTCAAGTTACAGGATTCACAAATCCCATGGGCAGAGGGGGTCGCTAGCTTAAGTGGTGTTTCCTTAAAAGCCATCTGATCGACTCATGGAGGGTGAGATCACTCAGTGTTGGTTGGCCGCAGTAGCTAAATGGGATCCATGTTCAGAGGAAGAGGGGACTGTTGTGTCTCATTCTGCTCGTGAGTGTCCAGGGTTGATAGAAATGGAATGCTGGACCAGATGGTCTGGTTGAACTAGACACCTCACCAGTTCTCAAGGGGAAAGGATAAATAATTTGCTACTGTGAGAGGCGAGGGAATTGATTTTCTTTTTGGGTATGAATAACTTCTTGGTTATGGACTGTGTGCATCAAAAGACAAGTCCTGACTGCAAACGGTCCAATCTGTTGGCTGTCACAAAAATTCTTCTTTTTCCATAGGATAGTCTTGGTGGCAACAGCAAAACTGCTATGGTGGCAACTGTCAGCCCAGCAGCGGATAATTATGACGAGACGCTGTCCACCCTGCGGTATGCCGACCGGGCCAAGAACATTGTGAACCACGCAGTGGTGAATGAAGACCCCAACGCCCGGATCATCCGAGAACTACGGGAGGAGGTGGAAAAACTCAGGGAGCAACTCACCAAAGCAGAGGTACGCCTTACTCTTCAAGATGATAGTTGCGATGAAGATGAGTTCCTGCTTGCCATGTGTGTTCTGCTTCACAAAGTGTGTGTGTGTGTTTTTGACATGGGAGTCAATAGAGAAAGATGTGGGAAATGGGAGGCGGGGAAAGGTGATGCGTTCTTGGCTTAACTGCAGTGGGGTGTTGGTGCTAAGGAGTTCTGTCAGACTTCATGGAAAAGTGGGTTTTGAGAAGGCATCTGAAGGAAGAAAGGAGGTGGCATCACAAAGTTTCACTGGGAGGCAATTTTAGGCCCAGAGGGTACCAAAAGAAAAAGGAAACGGAGTCATCGGATGTTACATCTTGTTTTTCAGCATGTTTAATAATCTGATTTGGCACTAGAGTGCTGAGCTGGGAGTCTTTTTTTTTTTTCCCATGCAGGTACCCTCAAGTAATGCTTACATGCACCACCAGAGCACCTTGTCCATGGCTTGTTTTTCAGTCATTTGAATTGCAATGATAAGAGAACTGATGAAGCAGCAAACCTTTAACCAGTGGTACTTCTATGGAGCACTCAGTGTTCTGCTTTTCCTCCCCATCTCCCCTCCCTTCTAGGCAATGAAATCACCAGAACTGAAGGAACGTTTGGAAGAGTCTGAAAAACTTATTCAGGAGATGACAGTGACCTGGGAAGAGAAGCTAAGGAAGACAGAGGAGATTGCGCAGGTCTGCATTTTGCTTTACGGGAGGCCATGGACGAAAGGATAGGCATTTCCACCTCACCCATCCCTGCTACCTAATCCTTTCATGATAGCTCTTGGTGTTTATGGATAAACCAGTTCTGTTATTGCCCCTTTAAGGCAACCTTTGGGTAACTTGGTGGTGGTTCTTTCCAAGAGAAATGATTATTGCTATTATGACTGTATCAACCTTTCCATTTTTCTAACAGAGGATTCATGAGGTTTCATATAAATATACTAATACCTCTAGGGGATCTGATATGGAAAGTTGAGCACTGTGAAAATGTGCTATAGAGGTGTGGGTTGTTTTTTTTTCCAGTGAGTAAGATAGGATTTTAGCCCAAGTCTTACCAAACGTAATGGGCCTTCTTCTGAGTAAGGTAACTAATGCCATTTTCAAACACCTCTAGCTATAGAATACATTGTAACTCTGATAAGTAGGAAACAAGAGCTGATTGGCAGCTATTCTCTCCAATGGCAGCAGTGCTTTCTGGGCCAGTCAGGTCAGCATAAAGAACATTCTAACGAATCTGAGCTAAAGGAAGTAGCATTTTGGGAGGTACTGCTGAAATTTTGCAAAATGTTCTATAATCATAAAGAACTGTTATTTTTTTTAAATTATAACATTTTTGTAGTTGGGTAGCTGAGGATCCAATTCTAGATACATTGAGAGATTCCTGTTGAACTTACTTCTGTGTAAACACACACATCCTTGCATTCCATTGCTTTCATAGCAATTTTTTTTCAAGAGCTTACTTCATGGGTATGGGGAGAAATGTGCAAGAGAGAGAACCTCCACAGATACAGAAGTCTAAAAGGTTTTTTACGTCAAATGAGAATGATTAGTTACAGCGGTGTGGCTTGTCTCCAACTTCTGCTGGCTCTCTCAAGAAGTATAAGCACAAACTTGCGAGTGCAATGCTTTGATTTATGTAATAACCTTGTGTTGTGCCATGATCTTGATATGTTGTGACAACCAAATGGAATTGAATATGAACTGATTTTGTGGTGGTGAGATGGTGCATTTTTAATGCACTTTCTTCTTCTTTTTTTAAATCCATAAATACAAGAGCTAGAACGTGTTTGCCAAATGAAATTGATGGGTGGTAGATTCAAAATAAGGTGCTTCTTTGCATGAACTGACGGAATGTGTAGGGATAGTTGATGGCCTAGAACAGGGGTCTCCAAAGTTTCCAGTACAGGGGCCACAACATATATACATTTTGAATTACCTAGTATATTTTACAGATTTTTGTGGGCCGGGAAAAAAAAGTTTTATAAATTATTGAATGAAATCTAAATGAATGAATATGTTTTCCTTGGATGTTTTTTGTCATTGGCATGGTATGATTCAGAACAAGAGAAATATGTCATTTACAAAGAAACAATGTCATGCTTGAACTGAGAAACGCATTTAATGAGTAAAAATGTTAAATATTTTAAGTTGCTGAGGGTCGGATAAAATCTTTTGTCAGGCCAGATTTGGCCCTGGGGCTGTAGTTTTGAGACTCCTGGCCTAGAGGACTTTAAAATAGGATTAGACAATGGCAAGAGCTTTTGCTATTAGTAAGTATTGGCTATGATAGCTAAATGACCTCCGTGTTCATCAGTTGTATATTTCTGGGGGCCATGTTGGGGTAGGATGCTGCCCTAGAATGCTCCCTTTGTCTGATCAAAGTGGGCTTTTATTTAGAAATGCTACAATTACATGCTTGGTAGTGCCAAATTTACATGGATTGCAGACCTATTCGTAGGCAGACCTGAAATGAGCCAATGGTGATCTACAGATACCCATTAGATGTTTTATTGTTTCTTAAATGTAAATCCTACCTTTCATGTATCAAAGGGCAGTCGTGTATATGTGAATCATAAAAGTGTGCTAGTCTGGAGTGTGGAACAGAAACAGCCATTGCAAGGACTAGATGCACAAAATATGTGAAAAGGAAACCATTATGGGATACACCCAGTTTAACGGAGGTGCACTGACCTCCTCTCTCTGGCTCTCGCTCTCTTGCTTTCTCTGTTTCTGACTCTTTAAATAGAAAATAATTCCTTTTTGCAGGAGCGGCAGAAGCAACTTGAAAGTCTAGGCATCTCTCTCCAGTCTTCAGGGATCAAAGTTGGTGATAATAAGTGCTTCCTGGTTAATCTGAATGCTGACCCTGCTCTGAATGAACTCTTGGTTTACTACTTAAAGGTGATGCGCTGGCACATTTTGTGGGATCCTTTCAAAAGAGTGGGGTTTTTTGGCACAGGCATGAGATGTTCATGGAAAGCCAGCTGGTGGGGTGGGGAGGGGAGGAGAGGTTCCTGCTGCAGTGTCCATTTGCTCTCAGAAAGAACATACATTCAATTTCTTTGTGACACATCATTGTTAAACAATATTGGAAGATATGTGGAGCGTGTTTAGAACTATATATGGGATTAATACTTCTGGTATTAGTAAATGCACCCTCATTATTTTTCATCCGCTCATCTGCAGGTGCCAAACCCATGGGGCAGGGGCTACCTGCAACCCTCCAAACCCATGTTGAGCACAGTTCCAGTTGCGTTTGGAGGGTTTTCTGGGGACTGAGGCCACATGTAACTGCGCACAGCCTTGCTAGCCCTCAGAATGCCCAAAACAGGTGAAAAGACGCAACTTCTGGGTTTTTTGGGAAATGGGAAGTAGTGTTTTTATGCCCTTATAAGGCATTTGAGGCCTGGGGAAGCTGTGCTTTGGTCAGGTTTAGAGGGTTAGTGGACCGAAATCTGCTGATTCAAATATCTGCGGATGATGTTATCCACTGGGTTCCTAGAGCAAAATCCCTGCAGATAACGAGGGTCCACTTACTTAGAAAAAGTACTATATGATACTAAATTCTCAAAACACTTCATGTACATTGTCTAGTGCAGGGTGGCACCCGGAAGAATGCAAGAGGGGGACGAAACTGGGAAGACTTGTAGTCTGTGTTTTTGCTAGTTTTTTGCACCCTGTTTCAGCATAAGGTGTTGAAAGCGAACACCTTGGAGAGAAGATAACTTGACAAAGAATGACCTTGGTGCATTTGCAAAAGGATAAAGTTTATTCCTACTGCCCTTATGTGTGTCTGTTATAGGTAGAGACGGGGTTTTTGGTGATATTGTTCCAAAATTTCATGATTAAAATAGCAAGTTGTGGGTTTATTTTTTATTGCAAATTGTACAAACAGCGCAATAAAGCTCTGTGTGTGTGTGTGTGTGTGTGTGTGTGTGTGTGTGTGTGTGTGTGT
>JAJKFI010000038.1:1472725-1497599 GCA_029204185.1 Lerista edwardsae
TGTGTGTGTGTGTGTGTGTGTGTGTGTGTGTGTGTGTGTGTGTGTGTAAATAGCTCTTTGCTACATTTTAAGTATTGTGCATCAAGAACTGGATCACATTTATCTCACAGTGAATTAACAGTAAATTGCCATTCACACTCACTGTCCAGTCCCAAGATGAGATAAAAATGTCTCTGTATACAGCACAACTTGCAAAGTATCTCCTTGCCAGTTGCATTTGGAACTTTCCCTAATTTCAGTGGAGCTGGCTTCCAAGAAAGCCTCCTGCATTCCCCTGGAAGGTTTTGCATTACAATTGCTGCCTGGAGAGGTGCAAATTGCAAAAGAGCATGGCCTAAGCACTTGCTAGCAGATTGGAGCATTCCAGACCCTAGATAAAAAATAAATGCTGCCAGTGGCACTCATAACCAGCACCTGGGAGATATGAAGCCCAAGGAGAACCAGCGACTGCACTAGTAAAACAAAAGCATGTGATGTACCCCTTAACACTTCCCCTGCCAAGAAACAGGGAAGGGGGCAAATCAACTCTCATGGGGGAGAGGATATAAACCCAGGCAGGCAAGCAAGAAATAAGAGTGAATGGCCCTACAAATGCAAGCAATTGCTGGCACACACACACCCCACCCTAAATGACCTGCTCAAAAGTTCCCGTGCAACACTCTGGTTGCTGCTTGGAGCATCAAGAGACTGCTGCTTAGTACTTCCACATTCTATTAAAGTTGCTCCAGCATGCATTGTGAACTATGAACATGCGTGCTCATATTTTAAGCAAGCTTCCTCCTGTTTCTGCCACTCCTCCTCCTGATCCCTTGCTGAACACTACTTATGGATTCTTCAAAAGTAAGCAAAAGTGGTGTAATTTTTGTGAAATTGATCTAAATTTGTGTCAAAAGTAAGCAAAAACAGTGTTTTGCATTTTGATCTAAATTTCGTTTTATATAGCATTTTCATTATTTAGCATTCTGTGTTGGTCACCCCCCCCCAAAAAAACACCCCTAGTTATAGGTCAGGAAAATTAGAAGGAGGACAGGAAAGTGCATTTATGCCTTTAACTCCAGTTGTGACAGGAGCAAAACAACGTCCTCTTAAACTGAGAAGCCTGCCAGTCGGTCCTATAAGAAACATTCAGTGGGTATTCTAGACATACCTGCACTGACTAAAGCATAAAGGAATGCTATTCCAGTGTGCCGTCTAAATCCCGCTGGGCCTTTCACACTGTTGTCCATCTTGCGTTACAAGTTTGCCATTCCTCTAACCGAAATAAATTTTACTCTTGGAATAACCCTTTGGTTAAATTGCCTTGGTCTGTCTAGAAGGGAGTCGGAGAGTGTGTTCTGTGCACTCATCGGTGCAAGCATAGACTTTCGTGTTAGCATCGAATCCCATTGAACAATGGCCACCTGCCCTTTCACATGTGTTCTTATTCTTCACCACTTCCAGTGAGATGTGAAATGGTACAACCAGGACCATAGTTCAGTCAGTTCTTTATATGCCACTTGTCACCTTTTATTTGTATTTAATTTTTTTGGTGCTACACTGAAAAGAGATGTGGGTTTTTGTAGTAAATGAGAGCAGAGGGTCCCAGTATCTGGTATCTACAGTGAAGAGGATCCCAGGCCGGCATGCTGTCGAGCTGGGAAAATTCTTGGAAAGCCACTCCCAATCAGAGTCTATCCCACTGGCCTAGATGGACCAACATTTCCTCTGTCCATAACACACCCTCCGTTTCCGGTGTCTCTTACCGAACCTGATTTTGAATTTTCTGCAGGAGCACACGTTAATTGGGTCAGATAACTCCCAAGATATCCAGCTCTGCGGAATGGGAATACTTCCTGAACACTGCATAATAGACATCACCTTGGATGGGCTAGTTATGCTGACGCCTCATAAGAACACAAGGTAACTGGGTGTTCCATCTTTCTCGAAAGAAAGCTTTTACTTTAGGGGTGAAGTGCAATATGGAGAGCATTCCAAACCTGAGATTCAGGATCATTAATTTGAATTGGGGAAGCCCCTTTCTTTCCCCCTTACCCTCCCCTGCCATGGCTGCCTGTGATTGTGCTCTAGCCCAAAGTCTCATTAGCGGCTCCATTCAGAGATGGGGCAGGAGTGTGGACAGTAAAAGGGACTTGGCCTGGAGGACCTGAGAGATGCTGGAAGGAAGAGGGGCCAATTTCCAGCAATGGCAAAACTAATAGGACTGGAGTTATCAAAGGAGGATCCCAAGACAACCAGGAGAGTGTTTGGTTGAATGAGGTGAATGAGGTCTTCTCCATGGTGAATGAGGATTCTGTCTGGCCTCCCTTCCAATCCTGTGTCCCTCTCCTCTGAGTCAGAAAAGAAACCCTAATAGATCCAGGCTCCTCGACTCCCCACACCATTATGAGACACTTTTATAGGATAGTGCGGGGGCAAAGCTTGGAAATAACAATGACTGTGTGTGCTTCTCTTCCTTCATCACAGGACATTTGTCAATGGTGCATCAGTTACAGGCCCCACGCAGTTACATCATGGAGATAGAATTCTATGGGGTAACAATCACTTTTTCAGGTAGGCCACTGTTCTTTGTTTTGGTCTCTGAAAACCAAACAAGTTTTGGGGATGCTGAAAACCACAGATAATTTGTGGTCAGGCTGCAAGGGACTTCTGAATGCGACTGGCTCAGTGGAGGGTGGGAGGATGCTCCTCGTGTCTTGGAGGGCTTCCCAGAAGCCTCTCACTTTTGGTTTTTCTGAAAATCAGAAGTGTGTCTTAGATGCCTCCCATAGGCACTGTGAAACATGGAGAGGCCACACACCCTCTCCCAACACACCCTCCCCGCGACTCAGAACACCTTCCATATAGGCTGGCCTGCAATGCAGGTATTAAAAGGACCCTGACTCCTTTCATTCCTTGTATGAGTGAAGTAGTGTCTCCTCATGGTAGGGAATAAACCCTGTTAAATCAGTCACACTGTTGCTTGCCATCCTGTAGATGGGCCTCTGCAGTAATTTCTGCAGCAATCGAGTTACAAGTGAAAGATCTCCTGAATCCATTCAAGGGAGGGAAGGAAACAGCCAAGCTCCCCTTCCTTTCCCTCAGGCCTGCAGAGAAGAACCCCAGTCTCAAACAGCATTTTCCATTTTCAGGACTGTTTGGATTTTCTGCAATGTTGGGCATCAGTTTTTGACTGAAAAGTGAGGGAGGGGGGAAGATGCACTGAATAAACACTAAAAGTGTTTTAAATTTTACAGGGGCTTCCCTTGACAAAGCAGTAAGTGGAAAAGCCTGTTCTTTTTGAAAGTCAGCAAAAAGGGCTTTTGCATTTCCGGGATCACTCAGTTCTTCAAGATTTAAGCAAATACCTGTAAATTCTAATGGCATTTTTGAATACTCAGTTTCTTTTAAAATGCAAATAGTATTTCTGGATTGAAGGGAAGGATTTTGATTGGTGTATTATATTCCTTTGAGGCTATTCAATATCCTTCAGTTAATTGGAGCTGGTCTAAGACTTTTCTAAGTAGAAAAATCAAAAGTGGCATTCACTCCCAGTGATTAAGATGGGTTGCAATATGCAAGAAGTTTACCAGTTCTGTTGCTCAGCTCCAATTCACTTCAGTAATGCTTGTGCAGGAGAACTCCTTGGTGGATTGTACCCCATGAATTCAGTTCCCACAATCTGCAACTCTTAAAGGTAGTTTTGGTCCATTGCCTGAGGTGGTCATCACCTTATTTCATAGTATGGTTGCTTAATCTCAACCTATCAGTTGGTTGAAGATCAACATAATAGCAGTTTTAAAAAATGTTCGTCCCCTTTCAAGATTGAATTTGCCGAAAAAGAAAAAGAAGCTAGAAGCTGAGGATGAGGACAATTCAATGAAAGGAAGTAGCAGCTCTGAGCAGCTGGATTTAGACGGCGACAGCTCCAGTGAAGTGTCCAGCGAGATTAACTTCAACTATGAATATGCCCAGATGGAGGTGACCATGAAAGCTCTTGGCAGCAATGGTAAGGAGCAGAACTGTTCTTCTTCTGGATTTGCTGACTCGTTTAGCACATGACCTCTGTCATCTGCCATGTCATCTGAAAATGACCTTTGGAATAACTTGGCTAGAAAACACCTACAATGGTGGGATACAGGTGCTCTTTCAAACTCTGATTTGGAGATACATGAAAAGGCACCTATTAATGCAGATGGGAACTTCCTTCCCAGGAGACCCAATCTGGATCAGAACCACCACGCAGCGGCTTTAAAAATCAGCAACAAAATAAGTGTGTAAGAGTTGAGCTACATGTTTAATGTAGCATGCAGTTTAGCCCTAAGAAAGAATGTTAACCCTTTGCATATATGAGTTAGAGACTGGAAGATGACAAAGCAGCAACTCTGTTCCTCAGATCTGTTAACTAAAGCACTCTTTCCTGGCACTTTGTGGGTGGTGACAGATACTGATTTTGTGTGTGTGTGTGTGTGAGGGGTTCATTAGGTCACAGCAGAAAGCTGGAGTAAGTAGTCAGTTATCAAATCAGTTTACTAAGGTACTTGAGATACTTGAGGTGCTGGGGCAAAGATTTCTTGGAGGACCCTAAGAAAATTACTCCCGTCGATTCTTCTTCTGCAGCACTGTGCAACACATCTCCCTTTTGGTTCCTGGGAGTGGGGGTGTCTGTATTCCAGCTGACCACTGCTATTGATTATTGAAGCTGCTTGGTTTTATTACTCCACATTTTAAAGCGTGTGTATCTTCTCCCTCCATATCTTTGTGTGTTGTCTTCCTAGACCCTATGCAGTCAATTATGCAAAGTTTGGAGCAGCAGCACGAAGAAGAGAAACGGTCTGCCCTGGAGCGGCAGAGACTCATGTATGAACATGAACTGGAGCAGCTTCGACGGCGGCTGTCTCCAGAGAAGCAGCACTTCCGCACCATGGACAGGTTCTCCTTTCACTCTCCCAATGCTCAGCAGCGACTACGGCAGTGGACAGAAGAGAGGTGGGTGAAGGCAACACGCATGCAATCGTTTCTCAAATCCTTTGATTTGGGTAGAATCCATATGCAAACAGAGCATGTAACTTCATAGAAAAGAATAGGAAACTCATGCATGCAACCTGTTGTTGCAATGAAATGGCTCATATAAGAAAAGTAATGCAACCAGCATTTTCAGTGGAGGCTAAATCTGCTGCTTACGGATCTGAGGCGAGGGGTTCCATGGGATGACTTCCCCTCATACCTTGGGTAGCATCTGCTTACTTGGTACTGTCAGGCATTCTGAGTACTGAGTCAGCCCATATCATCATAGTATCACCCCCTTTCCCTACAATGAAGAACAGTATGGGCATAGAAAGGTGCCACGTTGCTCCTACTCATGCAGACAAGCATCCTGTAATTCCTGATACAATTTCACAACACTCCCAATTAGATGCATGTTTAGTTACATGCTGCCACATAGTCAATGCACAAAAGCCTGCAGCACAATCTCAAGAAAACTGATACACAAACCTGATTGCAGATTTGCACCTGGGCAAAACACCTCCGGAGCATGCTCTTGGCCAAATTCTTGGTTTTTTAGTTTCTTGTGCATTTTCCCATCTGGCTCTCTCTCCCCCCTCCCCAAATTTTCAAGAGAAGAGATGCTGAACCACAGCCTGAGGAAGCTGAGGGAACAGATTGTGAAAGCTAACTTGTATGTGAGAGAAGCCAGCTTCATCGCAGAAGAGATGGACAAAAGGACCGAGTACAAAGTCACTCTGCAAATTCCAGCTTCGAGTCTTAATGCAAACAGAAAGGTGAGATGCCCCAAACATTTTCAGCCACTGATATTGTTTTTTCAGGTGTGGGTTCCTATTTGCTGGCTAAATTTTGTGCCACAGCCGTTATTTCTTGCTATTCCAGAGGTGATGCTGAAGCAATGTGTAGAGCCCTTCATTGTGTCTTGATATTTGGGCTCTAGAAACATAACATTCAGGATGCAAGTAGCACATGACAGCTAACCTGTTCCATGCATGAGTTTCAGGCTGTAACCAGGGCTTACTGGTTCACATTCATGTTTGCATTCCTTATCCTCCAAACTGTGGTTTTGGAGGATTAGGAGTAAATGATCATGAGAGCTTTTTTTTTGTCTCCTCTTGCTCACATATTAGTTTCCTTGGAGAGGGGGTTGGAATGCTGCCAACAAACTTCCCTGCTTATTTTCTTCCTTCCACACTTCCAAGAATGCTTGCCAGGGAGAATCTGGAGTGAGTGAGGATGGCTGGCCGTTTTGGCCATCCAGCCAAACAGTTGCTGATCCTTTCTCAGAAGATGTTCATTGCTTTGGTCCCCTAGATCATTTTTCTTCATTTTCAAATCTCCTTCCTGCCTATTGTCAGGCTTTTCTCAGTCAGTAATGAGAAGTTGTTTAAGATCAGCAAAAACATCTTGCATCAAAAAGTACTTTGCAGCTGGGGCTTTTTTTTTAATTTGTGTGCTTGATTGATAAAAATGAAGACCCAAGCATGTTTTCAAGGTAACGTCTTGATTTGATGTTTTGCATTTCCTCCACCTGTGCCTGCTGAAGCGAGGTGCGGTTCTCAGTGAGCCAGCCATCCAAGTGAGGAGGAAAGGGAAAGGCAAGCAGATCTGGTCACTGGAGAAGCTGGAGAACCGCCTGGTAGACATGAGGGACCTCTATCAAGAGTGGAAGGACTGTGAGGACGACAACCTGGTATGTAATGTGGAAGTGGGAGGTAGTGATGGCCAGCTGTTCTTTTTCTGTAATAGTTGCAGACATTCCCAGCCCTTAAAGGACATCTTGCTGTGGTTTTGTGCTTTGAATTGATAAGGCCCTTTTAATTTGCAAAGTCCTTTGATGGCCTGTGCTGTCTTAAAAAGAGCCCTGCAAAGCAAGATGTTACCTAAGGCCTCGTGACAGTTCCTGCTAGTACTCAAAGTTGGGTCTCTCCAACCCCATATCTAGCAATGCTGTTTCATTAGTCTGCTTCTCTTATTGCCATTGTGATGCTTCTGGTTCTCTCAGGTTTAACTGCTGAATCCTTGACTCCTGGTCACAATAAAATGTTGTCACTTGTTTTGTTTTTTCACCTCAAGGTCATTAGGTCTTATTTCAGGCGAGCAGATCCTTTTTACGATGAGCAAGAGAATCACAGCCTAATCGGTGTGGCCAATGTCTTCCTCGAGTCCCTCTTTTACGATGTGAAGCTGCAGTACGCTGTGCCCATCATCAATCAGAAAGGAGAGGTGACTGTTTTAAATGACCAGTTGCACAGTTGGTGCAGAGCCACATAATTGCCTAGTCACTTATGTGAGATTTACAGTTCAATGCACAGTTACCATTGATTTGCCAACCCTGTCATCGACACTGGTAATAGCCAACTAACTGCCTTTATTTACATTCTAGTCCTGCATAACACACACACCCCAAAAATGGTTTGTCTTGTAAGACTCTGAGGCTGCAATCCTGTATACCAGCTATTTTTAACCAGTGTGCCACATCACACTAATGTAAGGTCTGCAGGTGTACCATGGGAATTTGGAGCACTTTGGTTGAAAATCACTAAACCTCTTCCAGGTTCTGCAGCTCTGTTTCTACGGCAACTACCTGTAGTAATGTATTGTCTATTCCTCTTTCTCCGCTGGCTCTAATGTATTAGTTTTTAAAGTGGTTAATGTTGAATATCAATTTTTGAGGGTAACCTCCATAAAAGTTCTCATATGAAGGCAATGTGTCCTATTCTACAAAACAAAGATGGAGTCTCGCAGCCTTGTGTGACCAGTTCTTAACCTCTGTCTGAGCTGTGCCACTTTGGACTCCTAAAGGGAATCGCATGGCTGAATGCTTCTGCACCAAAAACTGTCTGCCCAGAAAACTAGTTTGAGCACTCTCAGTTATGTGAGCCTAGTTAATAGTTGGTTTATAGATAACCAATTTATTCACAATTTGCTGTAAGTCCGTTGATGGCCACTAACGTAGATAGCTTTAAAAGGGGGTTAGACCCATTCATGGAAGATGTATCCTGTCACTATTAGTTGTAGTGGCTGTGTGGAAACTCCATGTTAAGAGGCAGTCTACCTCTATAGGCCAACTGGTAGGGGTGGACAAGGTGTGCACAAGAGCTAGAGATGGCTATTTGCCACCATGCCCTGCTTCTAAAAGTACCTTATGGGGCTGTGTGGATGCAGGGCTAAATGGACTTCAAGGCTGATCCAATAGCACTCTGCTTTGTTGTTCAGTCGCTAAGTCGTGTCCGACTCTTCGTGACCCCATGGACCACAGCACACCAGGCCTCCCTGTCCTCCACTAGCTTCCTGAGTTCACCCAAGTTCATGTTCATTGCTTCGGTGACACTCTCTAACCATCTCATCCTCTGACGCCCCCTTCTCCTTTGGCGTTCCATCTTTCCCAGCATGAGGGTCTTTTCTAAAGAGTCCTCTCTTCTCATGAGGTGGCCAAAGTACTTGAGCTTCAGCTTCAGGATTTGTCCTTCCAGGGAGCAATCAGGCTTGACTTCCTGTAGGATGGACTGATTGGATCTCCTTGCAGTCCAGGGGACTCGCAGGAGTCTTCTCCAACTCCACAATTCAAAAGCATCTATTCTTTGGCGCTCTGCCTTCCTTATGGTCCAGCTCTCACAGCCATACATTGCTAAGCACTCTGCTTGTGTTCTTATAAACCCTGACCTGCTGCAGGTACAGTCCAGACATAGCACTTTAGCTTAGCATATCAGAGTTAATTTGTTTGTACAGGGCTGAGCCCCCCCACCCTTTTCCACCAGCAGCTCTACTGTCTTTGTCTCCACTGAACTGACACCAAGAATTAGCCCCTTGGCAGTTTCGCTGTACAGTACTTTCATACTAGCTGGATTTCTCATTTATGCACAGCCATGCACATTCAGACAGAGCTGCAAACAAGGTTTGTTTTTTTTAAAGGGCCACCTGTTTGGTTCCTAAAACTTTCTTCTCTCTTTTTGCGGTGATTATTTTTCCCCATTAGGTGGCAGGTCGTCTGCATGTTGAAGTGGTACGTGTGAGCGGCGAGATTGGGGAGCGAATTGCGGGAGGCGATGACAGCATGGAAGGTTCCACTGAGAATGACCTGCAGGATCATAAGTTAGTGTGCCTGGTGAGTTCCCTGGGGGCAGGGAGGGCAGGGGAAACCAACCATCCCTCTAAAAAAGGATTAGCAGGCTTGTGGAAAATGGATCTGTCATTGTCTATCAGCTATGGTAGCTAAATAGAGCCTTCATCTAATATATTTATGCATACTAGATACTGAGCATACACAAGCGAGGAAGGCCTTTGCTGTCATGCCCTATTGTGATTATTGAACTTCCCCTGCTTCTGTCTTTCTTCCCATATATTTCCCTTTATAAAAGTCTGGCATAAGTTCAACAGGAAAGACTTCCCTGAGACACTTTGAAATCAACTTTCAGAGAGTCTGCATGTGACTGAGCAGGCTGGTCATTTTGTGGATTTGCTGCAGCCTTCATCTGAGTCCAGCTGGGACAACAGTCCTTGCCAGACCACCTGCTGGGACCAGTATGCACCAGCTGTTGGGGCATCCAAACCCACCTGACCAGTCAGAGTGCATGTAGGGCTGCTCATGTTGCTATTATCCAATCAAATGGATCAGTGGCAGAGGAAGAGGCACTTTTTCAAGTGGTGTCCTCTTATATTTAGCAGGGGGAGAGCAATTGTCCCTCTTCACCCCAGCACAGTGTCTTTCTCGTGGCTGTTGCTGGTGGTGTTCTCCGTTCTTTTAGATTGTGAGCCCTTTTGGGACAGGGAGCCAGTTAACTTTAATGTTACTATTTGCCTGTAAACCGCTTTGTGAACTTTATGTTGAAAAGCGGTATATAAATACTAGTGAGTGAGTGAGTGAGTTTCTTAGATCAAGCCAAAGGGTGCTTGTAAGTGTTCCAGCTTGGTTCCCTCAGAGGCTGCATCTGTGTGGCCAAGTTCTTCCTAACTTTCAGGGGATCAGAGAGGTGTGAGAGACACCTAAAACTGATGCTAGAATAAGTACAGTTGGGAAGCAACAATTCCCATGTTTTCCCTGTCCCCTGTTTTTTTTGTTGATAGTCTGCACCTGGGCATTGCCAGCACTCAGTAGTTTACTTCCCAAGCCCGCTTATTTTATCTTTGTATTCTCGAACCCAATTATACATTAAGAAACCATGTTTACATCTTAACTCCTTACCTGCCTGTTCAGGTTGGTCAGAGCTTTGCCCCAGTCCTCCTGGGCCACTGGCTTCATGCGAAGGATGAGGATAGTCTGCCTGACTTCCAGTGGTGTCATTCAAATGATTTAGGAACAGGAACTCACTTTTGATTGGCACTTGTTGGCCAATCAACAAGTCCGGAATCCGGAACCAGCCATGGAGCCCGTTAGGATCCAGAACGCCCATTCTGGTCCGTTCCCCCTGAATGACATCACTGTGACTGTCCTCCTGGTGGCAATTAAGTGTACTTACTTTGGCTCTGGTGTTGGGGCAGATCCAGAGGAAAAGACGGAGGCACTGGCAACAGAGCTTCCGATCCTTGCAAGCTTCTAGGAGCATCTTGATGTTATCTGTTGAAAGCTGGATTCTGGACTTGATGGACCTTAGTGTGAACTTTTAAGGCTTGCTATTTTATACTCAATGGCATATATAGTTTTATAAGCCTTAAATCATGCCCCCTTGAGGAAGGGCAAGTTTTAGACAAAAGAGGACTAAGGAGGGTAACGACATGGCACCTTGTCCTCCACCTGTCCTCAGACACAGGCTGCATGAGAGGGAGAGGGGGGGAATGAATTACAGAATGCAGCACAACTTGTTTGAGCTTCAGTGAGCTCATGAAAGGGGAAGAGCAGGGTACAAATTAGCAAATTCCAGGTGACTGAACATCAAAGTCAAGCTCCCTCTTCAGAGACAATTGCCTAATTAAGCAACCCAAATTACAGTAATTGGAATTTCAAGGCAAGAGCGGTCCCCCTGGGCTACTTATCCACACTTGGCCTAATAGCTGTTTCAGCCTTCATTTTGATGCTGAGCTTCTGCTTAGACCAGACTGGGCAGTTCCAGACAGTGCAAGATTCCCCGCTTCCGTGGGACACAAAACATTTTCTGTATGAAAAAGATGTTTGCTTTCTGAGCAGGAGTGTAGTAGACAAATATGTCATCAGTATTCAGTTCTTCCTAAGCAACACATGTGCATCAGATAAACAAGGAAAGTCATGATGTCTTTTGCTGTTTCTCCATGAAAAGAAAAAATCAGCTGTTTATACCATGGTTGGTCATCCAGTGACCTCTAGTGGTGATGTTTAGAGAGTGTTTTAATCAAGGAATATTTTTCGTGAGTCTAATTAGTCATGTCATATATTTAGCCTCACATTTGAGAAAACATTAGCCTTTACAAACCTGCTTTGTCTTATGCTTGTATTTAAAAGCTGTTGTAACATTTAAAACATGACTGTTTCCCTTCCCCCTAGATTAAAATTCTTCAGGCGACTGGTTTGCCCCAGCATCTTTCCAACTTTGTGTTCTGCAAATATTCTTTTTGGGATCAGCTGGAACCAGTGACAGTGGCCCCCGAAGTGGATCATTCCCTGTCTCCCATCAGCAAGGAGCCACGGTGCATGGTTGTCTTTGACCACTGCAATGTAATTATCATCTTTTTCTTTATTGTTATAAACAGAACAGAACGATGGCAGTTTGCACATTTATACTTCTGATGTGTCTGTGCGGTGCACTGTAGTGCTTACTAGAGTGAAAAACCACAAGCACTGCAATGGTACACACCCTACACGTCCTGGCCATGGTGGCATCAAGATGCCACCAATCAGGGGAGGTGGCGTGCCAGGCAGTTGTGTCATCAAGCCACACTCACTCTCACCTAGAGCTGATCACAGCCAAGTATGATCCGTTGGGCAAAAGGAGACACTGCACAAGGCAGCCCTCAAAATCAGGCTGCAGGCGGGTGGAGGGGGTACAGGATGGAACAAGAAGAGAAGAGAGCAAAAAGGATACAGAAACATCAAGAGACAAGGAAAAAGGTAAGGAAACAAGTGCAGTGGAAAGAAGAGGCAAAACGGCAGGAGGTGAGAGAAGCTGGATGAGTGACAAGGAAGGGAGGGAAACTGAGCAGGGGAGGCTGCCAGAGCCAGGGAGGAGTGACCAGCAGTAGCCTGGGAAGTAGACCAGGGAGGAGGGACTCCCTGGACTTTCACAAAAATCTGACACAGCCTGAGAGCCTCAGCCAGAGGTAGGACTACCAGAGCCCTTGGGGGTGCGACCTCAATGACTCCTTCGGCCCCATCCAACCTTTGACCTGGTGATCAGGTAGCAGATGGTTTGGCATTATGTCGTCCCTGTATTCCCCTTGAAGTCTGGGTAACCTGTGCCTGAGAGCAGTGAGAGACACTGCCCGAGAGTTGAGGATGAAGTAACCTGGCAGGGAGAAACCGTCCTGTGTTGGCAATAAAGCCTGGTTTAATTGGCCATGGCCTTGGGTTGTTTTTTGGGAGCCCCTCAACTCAGCTGACCTTCCAGAGCCCCCTCAAGGTGGAACTGCCCCCTTGGGGGGAAGATGCAGGGAGATGACAAACACAAAAAAGAGATGTGTCCCTTAAAGACGCAGGGCGATGTAGTGAACAGTTTGCTGCTGCTTCCTGGCAAGTCCGAGATTGTTCAGGGTTGTTACTCAGACTTCATGACTAAAGCATGTGCCGAACTCGCATCCTCTTGAAATGTGGAAAAATTTGTATGCAGTGAAGATACAGAATCTGACTGATGATCAGCCAGTTAGAATCCTATGAGATTTAATGAAGTATGGACAACATTTAAAAAAATGTGGGGAGATGTCATTGCTAAGAGTGTATTATCACACAGTTCTAACATTGATCTGCTAATTCTTGTAAGGGAGCCCATTCCTTTTTCATCTGTCATACCTTAGGGCAGGGGTCTCCAAACTTTTTAATGCAAGGGCCACATTGTATATTTTACACATTTTTGCGGGCCGAAAAAAACATTCAGCTTTATGAATGAATGAATCTTTTTTGTGTGTGTAATTGTATGATTCAGAACAAAAGAAAAATGTGACAATCACAAAGAAACAATGCATTGCTTAAACTGAGAAATTATATATGATGAGTAAAAATGTCAAAAATTAGCAAATGCTCTGATAAAAATGTTGCTGCAGGCCAGCTAAGATCTTGTGGCTTCTCGGGCTGTAGTTTGCAGACCCTTGTGAGGTATTCTGGGTTGTCTTTCTCTTTCCATGTTTTCTGTTCTCATCATCTGAGTTAGTTGTGTGATTTTTTTCGTTAGTTGCGTGCCAACCTTTCTTTTCAGCGTTCACTATAGCAGACGCGGCCATATTTTTGAAAGGATACCTTTCCCAGTCTGAATTTGTTTGAATTTGTTTCTAGGGCTCAGCTACAACATTTTGCATGATCCGTGTTTGTGTGTGTCCATACGCTCTTATAGCTATGAAAGTCCAACCTGGAGAACTTGTTACAGCGCTGAGAAATTGAGCAGCCCCTTTCATCTTGCTCCAAAGTAGTTTTTAAAATGCAAATTAGATGTTAAAGCCTGTTGTAGTGTTATGGCTTTCTGTACTTTTCCATATATATCCCACCATATTCATTTGATTTTTATCCTGCTTTTCTCTTGAAGGGCACCCAAAAGAAGCATTACAACAGACTAAATACCTACATCTAAAATAAAGCTAGAACACACAAAATATATACCAAATACATAGAAATGTTAAGAACAGCCAGCAGCAACCAATCACAAACAGAACAACACGAGCATATAAAATACAACAGTCAATAAATAATAAAAGCAGCAATAAACCTGGCAGGCGTCAGGGCACTAAAATCACCATGCTAAATCAGCAGGCTTGTTGAAAGACCTCTCCAGAAGGCTTAAAAAGAGGGAGCAGATCTCAAACCAAGACTTTCATATGAACCATTTAATTGAAACCATCAGAATGGTTTTCAAAACTAAACTGATAGAAGTTAATAAAAGAAACATAAATATCAGTAAGGAGATCTTCCAGAGGGTTGCTGCTGGTACTGCAACCTTATATGGGAAACCTTGCATGGAGTTGTGAAACAGATTAATAGCGGTAAGGGAAAGCTTGAGCTTGGCAAATGTATAACAGAAAAGCCCCGTCTGTAATCTTGTTTCTATTTTGTCCCTCTGAATTAGTTCTGAATTCCACGTCCAAGTGCTTCTCCTTCTGGCATTCAGTTCTGAGCAGTTAGTTTCAAGTGTGTTTCTAAACAGGTTTCTTGTTATTCATTGTGAAAGTTTTGGCACCTGACTTCAGCTCCGGGGTGTGTGTGTATGTGTGTGTAGCAAAGTGAATGCAGTGGTAGCCAATGAGAAGATGAATGAGAAGCATGGGAAGAGATTGATAAACATTATGCCTCCTTTCTCCTTTTTTGGTCATAGGAATTCTCTGTCAATATTACTGAAGATTTTATGGAGTACCTTTCTGACGGGGCATTGGCCATTGAAGTTTATGGGCACAAGCAGTGTGATCCTCGCAAAAATCCAGCGCTGTGGGACCTGGGTATAATTCAAGCCAAAACACGAAGCCTCAGAGACAGGTAAAACGATGGTATCCAGCTTGCAAACTAAATAAAAACATGGGCAGAGAGTAAATGGGAATAGGTTTAACAGGAAGATGGATTTTGCACCTTTGTAGTTTTTCGCACCCCTTCCCTCCTCCAAGATCCATTAGTCAGGCATTTAGAATCCTGAGAATTAAGGCAAGTGTCCCCTCTATTGCTGTCTGCCCCTTCGTCAAACTTCCTGTCTTTCTGTCTCTTTGCACTAGTTACCCAGTGCTCCTTCTCTCCATCTTTTCCACCCCTGCCATGTGAAAAGATGCATGTGACTTTCAGTCCTTTTAATAGTGTATCTCTCTGTTGGCAGCATTCAGTACTGTGAGCTATTTAGAGACCGCTATGACAAAAGCTTAAAAACATCCTCCCCACTGAAGAGGGATTGCCCTGTGACGTTGTCTACCAGCGTACCCGTCGCCTTAGTGTGTTTGAGATTTGAGTGCAGTCAAATTCAATTCAAAAGCTGAATTGCTTTTTCAAATGTCAAAGTTGTGTTTAATTCGCAGAAGTATTGTCTCTCCAGGTGGAGTGAAGTCACCCGCAAAGTGGAGTTGTGGGTCCAAATACTGGAACTTAATGAAAATGGAGAGTACTGTCCAGTAGAGGTGATTCCAGCTAAGGATGTACATACAGGTGGAATCTTTCAACTCAGGCAGGTAAGATGGAAAGTAGCACAAGGATTACTTGTCTTATTGTCTAGCACATATAATTGTGGTATTGAATTTCTTGTTACCGACATTTAGTTTTTGGGTTCCTCCAGGATTGGATGCATGGTTGTGTGTGCCTGCTGCATATAAATGGCACCTGTACACTGCTGGTTATTGCAATGCAGTACAGTGCTGTTGATAAAGTTGTCACCAGCAGAGGTCTCCGCTGTACCATTTTCCCCCTTCCAATGGAGTTCTTCACATTCTCTTGGTGTGCAGGGCCAGTCACGCCGCATTCAAGTAGAAGTAAAGTCTGTGCAAGAGTCGGGAACATTGCCTCTCATGGAAGAATCCATACTGTCTGTCGGAGTGGGTTGCGTTCAGATAAGGCACATCAAGTCACCAAAAAGTCATGAAAATCATCAGGTAAAGGAGTCCTGGTGAATTGTGGAGCTCTGAGTGAGAACATTTTGATGCCTTCACATTTGCACTTGTCTTAGGAAGAATATTCTGGGGAGCCAAGCGGGAGGTATGGCATAGGGGGCCACTTTCTCAAGGAAGACCCATAAGCAGAACGCTCCGAGTTCAATCCCCAGGATCTCTGCTCCAAAGATTTCAGGTTGCAGGCTTGAGAAAGATCCCTGCATGAAACTCTTGACCTTGTGTAAAAGGAAATAAGAGTGCTGCAAAGTTTGTGTGCCATAACTACACTACAGTGTATACCATTGCACTATTGACACATGCTGTCTTAGACCATGCAGTAGTACTCGATAGAAGTTTGCTTATAACCACTATTTTGAATTTACTTGGCTTTGCTTGATTTTTCCTAGGAGGAAGATGATGATATGGACAGTTACCAGGTAAATGTCCTGCCGTTCTTTTCTCATTTCAGATGCAGCTCTGTTTGAATCATTTAATTCTAATATTCCTATATTAGAAAAATTAACCGTTGTGCCACCTAGCCGAGGATATTGGGAATCTCCATGGCCAAACACTGCAATGTTGGTTTACCTCTCTAGAATCATGAGGCACATGTAGGGGACAGGCAGCCTGACCCTAACCTGCACTGGAACATTGTATCCAGTGCAGGGTAGGAGATGGCAACTGTGCAACTCAGAGTAAGGGAAATTATATCTGCTTACCCTGTGTTGTACAACTGCCACCCCAATAGGGCTACTTAGATCTGTGCCAGTGAAATTGCTGATACAAATCTGAGCAGCCTGGGTAAGTCCGACCAGGCTGTGAATGGGGGTTTAGATCTGGCCTAGGTCTCCTGGGCCAGTCCCACCCATCCCGCCCTTGGACCTGTTGTCCTCCCTCTCCCCCACCCTGATCTGCATTTCTTTCTGCCCTCCCCAACTCCTTGCACTGGCTGCCCTCGGATGATGCTTCCTTACTGGCGCGAGTCCAGGAATTGGCATGGGGGAGCCGACTCATGTCCCCGGGCTGGCCTCCCTGAATCCTAAGGAGTCGCGAACTTGATTGATGGCACATTTGCAACACTCCTGGGTTGGCGCAAGTAGCGGTCTGGTTTGCACTCCGAAAATCTTGTCTCTCATTTATGAAGAAGGGAGACACATTTCTAGTCCTTGTGATTGCATGGCTTCAAAATATATGAGCTGAAGTATAACTCTGTCAAATTACGTATTTCTAGTTTGTGCAGAAGATGGTTAGAATTTGGGTTCATGGTCTGAAGAAGCAAGCAAATGCTTGTATCAATGTTGTCTGTATCTTATGTACAAACAAAATGACAAAATAGAAGTGCATCATTGACACGTGGCATTTTTCATTCTCAGGGGCAGCTGCTTCTTTATTTTGACGTCTACTCCTGAATGCAGAGATGAAGCAGCTGTCCACTTTCCCTCTCAGTTTGCAAACCTATTTAATAAAAAATGTATCTAAATACTTCACAGGACAGAGACCTGGACAGGCTGCGTAGAAAGTGGTTGAACGTTTTAACAAAACACCAAGAGTATTTAGATAAACAGCTGCAAAAACTTGTTGGAAAACCAGGTAAGCAAAATCATTGTTAGCTTCTTAGTTTTCACTATGGTTGCTGACGAGGTATTTGAGATTCTGCCACACTGGAAGAGAGTAACAAGAATCATAAGGAGATTGAGGGGCTTTATGATGTTGGATATGTCCATGCCTTTTTTGAAAATGTTCGCAGTATGTTGCAGGAACCCTGTATTCTTCAGAAACTTAGCAGAGGTTCCTCAATGAGAAGATGGTTATTCGGTGACAAGTTTGTCTGTGATAGTTTGCCCAGAAATACTAATCTTTCCCTGCAGCCGCAGGAAAGTGTCAGGTGCATCCTGGAACATGTTCTCAGTTCATGCGAGAAAATTGCAAAGACTTTCTGGCCAGCATTCTGCACGAGCAGGGTGAACTTGCCTGTTCCCAGAATCCTCTGCCCAGCACAGGGGCTCCGTGGCAGGCACGCTGGAGTTCCTTCTCCTGGAGTCAATTGGATGTGGAAAGAATTCCCTGAAAGCAGAGAGTTTGAGAGCCACTGGCCCAGCTGAGTAGATTAAGGGATGATTTCAGGTGGCGAAAACATTTTGAGAGTCTCCGGATGTTAGATCTGTTGGCCATTAATCATGACAACTGAAAAAAGCCACTATGGTTTGGAGGCAGGATCTGTTCTAGATGCTGAGGAGATACAACAGCGAGAGGCCATCATACCCTGGGTGTGAACATCCAAAGGCACCTGGCTGACCATCATCTGAGCCAAAATACTATTATATAGATAAGGCTGATTTGCAAGGCAGTTTAAGTACAGTACAAGGATGTGGATTTAAGTCCAACAGCAGGGACCCATTGAAACTGAGTTTCAGTTGACTTGAAACTGTTAGCAAGGCTTCTGCCATGAAATCCTGCTAATAATAGCTTTGTGACAGGTGCTGAAATGTTCTGTTGGCTCTCTCTAGACCAGAGGTGTCAAACATTTGGCTTCTGGGCCAGATACAGCCCACAGAACCTTGTGACTTGCAGGTTCCAGGGCTGTCCCCACCCCAAATGTTCCCAGAGCCCAGGTCCAGCCAGGTTGGGGAGCGGACAGGGGTCAGCCCTCAAACTCCTCTGGCCCTCAGCAGGTGCCATGAATAACAGATGGTCCCTGGGGGAAAATGAGTTTGACACCCCTGGTCTAGACCCTTCCTAGAACTGTAATTCCCAGAGTTCCCTGGTTGGGCAGAAAAACATTGCAGAGGGGAAACGTTTTAACCATCATAGCAGTAAAACAGTGGGACAGGTGGATTGTGCAGTATAAGCCCTCTTAGAAAGGGGCAGGTGGATTTCCTTGCCCAGTGCAAGGACAAGATGGACCATTGTATACGATGGTCCACTGGAGCAGCTCTCTCCAAACTACAGCCCACGAGCTAGATCTGATTTTTGGAGAAAGCCCTCCCTATTGTGAGTAGCGCTTACCGTTCTTGCTGTGCTGCTGCTGCTTCTGGCACCCAATCTGAACAGAGAGATGCTCTGGACAGTCATGGCTGCCTGGCACAAAGCCTGCTGGGGCAATGGGCAACAGTTGAGACTGCCCAGAGTACCTGAACAAATTGGGTGGAAAGATAAGTGGCAGCATGGTGGAACAGTAAGGCTGCTCGTAACACTGAGGGCTTTTCTGGTGCACAGCAGTCCTGAGTTTGGAGACCGCTGCACTAGAGGGTCACTTCCAACTCTCATTCTGCACTGCAGTGATAATTTTATTACGGAAACCACCTATGCATGGTTCAGGAGCCCAACCGAAACTGTGCTCAATGCTTATCTTCTTCCAGACAAAACAGAAGATGATGCAGACAGAGAAGCTCAGCTGTTAGAGATGCGGTTGACCCTTACAGAAGAAAGGAATGCCATAATGGTGCCTTCTGCTGGCAGCGGAATTCCAGGAGCACCCGCAGAGTGGTATGGTTGTGGCCACGTGATTGTCTTTGTGGCTTGTGTAGATTGCTAACATTTTGGCTCAGAAAGATGACATGAGGGTGGGAAAGGTATAACCTTTCCGTTATACCTATAACCTTTCCTATAACCTTTCCTGCTATAACCCACAAGCGGAACTGCTTGTGGTAGTTTGTGGGTTGGGGCATTGCAGGCATACTGCTCTGGAAGTTGGTGAGGGAGGGTATTCACTGGCTTGCAGTGGCCGGGATTCTTGAGGTTTTCAAATCAGACCACTGGAGCTGTCCAAGATGTTTCCAGGTTATCGACTCACACAGAGTCAAACCTGTCTGATGTGAATGTCTTGGAAGGATAAAAGAGAATTTGGATGAAGGTGGGAGATCGGGTGAAGTTAGGCTTAGTGAGTTGTAGAATGTTCTTAACTAGAAAAGGGCATCTCAGGGGGTTAGCGACGTGTCATGACCACCTAGAATACACCCTATTATTGTGTTAGTGAAACTATATCAAAGACTGAATATGTGGGGAAAATCCCTTTTTCCTGTTTCTAAGACATCTTGAGCAACCCTTGCCTAGCCAGGAATTTGAAATGACCTCTAAGAGCAGCAGAAAAAACAGAGAATGTCTGAATAATTTCTTTGGACTCGGTATAATGAAAGCACAGAAATGCTCTTTACTTAAAGCAACAGAGTTATTACCTAGAGTTTAATTATGATCTTCTGTAGAAACGGAATCAATATTTATTGCTACTGCACTTTAGCTGATTTAAAAGAAAAATGTTAATTGCCGAGTTCATTCATTTAAAAAGCTGACTTGTACAGATCCTGCTCAACGGGAATGTGGCAGTAGATTCTGGGTTTCATGTCCCCAAGTTCTCTTTAGTCAGCACATATGTCCTGACATCTTTCATTCAGGATGTTGACAGCAGCAGGGCCATAGTTCAGTGGCACAGCCCCTGCTTTGCATGCAAAAAGTCTCAGGTTTGAGACAGGGCAGAGAGAGGCCCCTGTCAAAAACCCAGGAGAGAGATTCACCTGTCAGTGCAAACAATGCTGAGCCAGGTGGACCAATTATTGTGACTCGAAAGCAAGGCTACATTCATAGTATTATCAGGCCCTACTGAGATTGTCGAGTCACAGCAGCTCCCAATATCCCCAAGCCATAACACTGCATGTTTAAGATGGTCTGACATCCCGATTAAAAGAATGAGCTGTGGGCCAAGGGGGCCTAGTTCAAACTGCATAAACTTACTAGTCTTCCCCAAGCCACTGTTGTTTGCCCATTTCCATTTGCAGTGTGGTGGTGGCTGTGGTAGTAATGATGGCCTACCTTAAAGGGCTCTTTGTAGAGACATATACTAAGGATTAAAATATGGATTGCTAAGGATTAAAATATGGATTGCCAGGTGTCTTACGCAGGTGTCTTACTTCTTTAAGAAGGAACCAGGAAACAGAATAAGGTTCTCTTAGACTTTGTGTCTCTTTGAAAACTTCCTGCATCCACCCATAACTTCACTTTTTTATGACTTCTTCTCACATCCAGGTCTAAGATATCTAAAGACTTACTTTAGATCTGAGATATTCTAATATTTGATCTAAGATATTCTAAAGACTTACTTAAAACTGTGACATGTGAATGCTGCAAAATATGTGTATTATACAGGGGCATACCTGTCAGAGAGCTGCGATTGGCTACATCTCCCCTTGATAATAGTTTCAGTGGCAAACCAAGATTTATCTTGGCATAATCTGTGAAAAGGCCCTTCATGTTCAAAATTTTGTGTGGGTGCACGCGCGCACGCATGTGTCTTTCAACTGCATTATGCAAGCATAGAAATTGTCATTGCACTTTCTATACTGTGTGAAGGGACCCAGGGATGAATGGTTTCCCCATGTTTAGCATGGATAGGGTCTTGCAGATTCTTAGCCAAACCACTACTGTTGTTGCAATGTTGTGGATCTTCAGGAGATTTAATTCCATTGTGGAAGGCAAAAATAAAGCAAAATGAGAGCATATTCTGCAGCCGGATCAGCTCATGGTGGTAAAGGGGGGGAAAGCTGCTTCTGAGATTTCAGGACAATAGTTTTTCCCAGACACTTCTCTTCTTCACCTTTTCATGTACTTATGAAAACTTAGGTGTAGCTACACAATGAAATCTGTGCCTTTCCAAAACATCTGCACTTATGCCCCATCAATTGCAATATTAATGCAGACAGAGTGGGGAGGTTGCTTTTGTTTAACTATGCACATTGGAGGAAGTAGAAAATATTAGCATTACATGCACACAGGCACACACCCCTTTTTGCTATTAAAAATGCTGCGTTCGTTGAGAATGTGCTCTGCAAGAACAGATTGTCCTCTGCAACTATGAGAGTAAATTAAGATAAAGCCGTATTCACCAAGGTTATCATTGCCTTCACCTGCTGCAATTGCCTGGGTACAGAACGTAATATATTGTTGACGTGTATCAGAGGGGCCGTGTCCTGAGTTAAAATGAAATGCCATTGGTGCCTGTGTCTCTTGCTTTCTTTTAGGACCCCTGTGCCTGGTATGGAGACACATATTCCAGTCATTTTCCTTGATTTAAATGGTAAGTTGTAGCATGGGCCAGAACAAAGGGATAAGAAATAACATTTAAAAGTTCAACAAGACATACAAACAGAATTTATGTTAAACATCAGGGTGGTGGAGTAAAAGCTGTCCTGCAAACAGTAATTAGTGTCTTTTTTAACAATATGCATTCTTGTTAGCGATGTGCAACTTTCTTCTCTCCCTCTCCCCCGCCCCACCCATAGCTAGAGAAGTTGTACAGCATGTTCATTCTCTCATCTTCTAGTCATAGATGGTTGTTCGCTCTGATAGAATGTTTTGCATGCAGCGTCAGTATGCTGCCTATAAAAACAGTGCTACGAAGTCTACAGGACTGGCTGTCCTTTTCCCCCTTCTAATCGCGAGGGGCTGCTGTCTCTATCCAAAGGTATGTGAGAGAATGCACAGTGCAAGCAGCCACAACTGTCTCATACTGATTCAGCAGTCCACATGCACATAAGAACTGAAGAAGAGCCCCACTAGATCAGGCTCATCTAATCCAACTTCCAGTAACTCATAGTAACCCATCAGAAGCTTCAGGGAGCACACAGAATGACGAAATGCCTGCATCCTGTTGCAACTCCCTTGCACCTGACATTCTGAGTACAGTACATCCTGCCATGGGGTGGGGTTGCAATGTGCTGCCCACAGTGCAAATTTACTTTATGCTGTGCCAGGGCCCTGTTGCTAAACACTTTAGGCATGTGACAAATTGTGTGGCTCGATTAAGCCAGTATCGTAAAACACTGCATACATACATCGCCTGAGTTCATAAAGCATCCTCAAACTGGAAGCTTCCTGTTAATGTTCTCTGACTTGTCCCTCTAGCCCAGTGGTTCTCAACCTGGGGGTCGGGACCCCTTTGGGGGTCGAACAAGCATTTTGCAGGGGTCGCTGAAGCCTCCCTCCAAAACACACATGGGGGGGGGAAACGGGTCTGCAGGGGGGGAGAGATGAAGCTCGGCCCAAGACAAAGGAAGACACTAAAAGGGAGCTGCGGAATTTCTCACCTTGGAAGCCTCACAGCGCGCCATGGGACTACTCGGGAGAAGGTGCGCCATGGGACTACTCGGGAGGAGGCACGCAGGGGCATTGCCCGGGGAGGCCTCCCGCCCATGCGCGCTTTCCCGGGAGGGATGCTCATTGGGCGGCGCGGGGCCGACTCGCGAGTCAACGCACGTCCGAGGCCGCCATCCCGCGCGCACTCATGGGCCAGAGCGGGACTCCCTGGGAGCAGCGTGCAGGACGGGCGGAGGCTCTCCAGCCCTGAGAGAGTCTGCAGGGCGCTGCACGAGTGAGCCATCCCGCCCCGACGTCAGGCTTGTGGTTGCTTCGCCTCCCCCCGTCACAACAACCCTGCAAGGTAAGCGAGGCTGAGAGAGGGGGACCGGGTCAAGGGCACCCAGGAAAGCTGCCTGGCATGAGCAGGGATTTGCGTGCTGGATCCTGTCCACACGCCACGCTCTCATCCCTCTCGAGATGACTTTCGGGGGGCGCGCGCCTCATGTGGCGTTAAAGGCGCAAGTTCTCGCCGGGCAGGTGCAGCCACACTGAGGGAGGTCTGGCTGGAGAAAGAGGGCCTTTCGCACAGATGGGAGGCTGCGCGAGCTAATGGGGGCCTTTGGGGAGAGTCAGAGGGCTGCTCGTGTCTGCGCGCGCTAACTAAACGTGGATCTGAGTCCCAGGCTGCAATCCTATACTCACTTTCATGGGAGTAAGCTGCATTGAACACAATTAGACTTACTTCTAAGTAGACATGCATAGAATTGCGCTGTCAGTGAGTTCGATGCAACTTGCTCCCAATTATGGTTGGGGGTCCCAACAGGCTGTCATAGGAAAAAGTGGGTCCCGGTGGAAAAAAGGTTGAGAACCACTGCTCTAGCCTCTCTGACTTGTTCAGGCTTCTTGCCTTCTTGTCTATAATGGATGTGGGGGGTGCACGCATGCACATGCACCACCACCCCACAAGATCAGCAGATGAAGTGAAACCGCAGATATCGGATCTGCAGATACAAGGGGCCACCTGTATATTGCAAAAATCACTGTCAGGGGAGGCTTGAGCCACTGAGTTGAATGGGAAAACCTGTGGGGAAACCCTACCTTGTTCAGTACATCGACAGTCTTTCGTTGCTGAGTAAAACGTTTTTGTTTTATTTACCCTTGCATTTTAATCAGCTTTAGTTTGGTTTTAAGGTTGACAATTTTTTAAGATCCAGAATTTGAGTCCACTTCCATTAGCTATCTTGGACTGTTTTCCCTGCTTCTATTTTCATGCTGTGTTAGCTTTCGTTATTACTTTTCATTTCTGTTTTATTTTTTTTATTTTTTTATAAGTATTTATATACCACCTTTCCTGGTCATCAGATTTCTCTTTTGACTTTAATTCAAGGCGGTTTACATAGGCAGGCATTTCTAAACCCAAAGGGTTTTTACAATCACAAAGAGTTCTAATCTTACAAGAACTATCTACATTCAGATGACACTGTCAAGTCCAGTCTGTCTGTGTCGTTTTTGGTTTTGTAAGTTACTTCAAGCCGATCTTAGAGAGCCAGGGTATGAGTTGATTTTAATAAGCGTGTGTTGGTGTGGAGGTTTTTGGATGTTTTCTCTTGCCACGAATACCTTATTTCAAGGGTTCATACAAAAATTCCCTCATTTCATTTTATATTTGCATTATTTGTGTGTGCAGCCTAGGCCAGAAAGTGATGAGTAGAGTCTAGGGCAGCAATTTTCAACTGGCATCCTGTGGCACATTGGTGTGCTTCAAAAAGTCTGCAGGTGTCGCAGGAGTTTGGAGCATAGCAGTTGAAAATCACTGAAAAATTCTTCTGGGTTCTGTGGGTCTGTTTCTAGGGCAGCTGTCTGCAGTAATTGGAGGAAGAGGGACATACAATTTGTTACTATATAGGTGTCCTAGAAACAGAGTTGCAGAACCCAGAAGAGTCTTCAGGAAATGATGTCACTAGAGGCAAAGACCATAGAGAAGACCATAGAGGTCAGTGTGCCATGAGAAGAAAAATGTTGAAAACCACTCTTCTAGAGCTACTTAGAACTTTCGGCTTGGGTTATCCATGACCTTTGCACTGCAGTTTCTTCCTCTTATTAGATCTCTCTCTCTCTCTCTCTCTCTCTCTCTCTCTCTCTCTCTCTCTCT
>JAJKFI010000038.1:1497609-1526660 GCA_029204185.1 Lerista edwardsae
TCTCTCTCTCTCTCTCTCTCTCTCTCTCTCTCTCTCTCTCTCTCTCTCTCTCTCTCTCTCTCTCTGCTCCCATAGTAGATGATTTCAGTTCTCAGGATAACCTTGATGAACCAGAAGCTGGTGGCTGGGATGCTACCTTGACCGATGAAGATGAAGATGAGTTTTTTGAACTTCAGATTGTAAAACACCATGAGAGTGAGGTAAGGTGAAGCATAGGATCAAGGCTGTCTTTCTATCACGGCTGATACAAATGGTTGACATGTGAATAAAGCAAGTTGCTCTGTCCTCTCAGTTCTCTCAATGCACTTTGACTTGAAGTTATAACTACCTCATAAGCTATAGAAACAGGCAGTACTGTGATTCGCCTATTTCTTGCTGAGATGTTTGCCCTAAATCTGGGCTGTACCCTTCTAGGCTGCAGGTGGAGGTTTGCTTCTTGCGCATCGAGAGAGATCATATTGGGGAGAAGGTTTAAGTAGTAAACATGCTACCTTCCTACATGCACAGAATTATTTCTTTAATATGGATGAGCATGATATGAATTCCCGCCCCCAGTGTTCTGATCCAGCAAATGTTAACCACCTCATTGAGAATTAGACCATGGCCTTAGGTGCGCCATGGTTTTCATTATGTATTAATCTTGTGCTGCTTTTATGTATCCACAGTCTAGACTTATTGCTTGGACACTGGCCCAGTTTATGCAGAGCCACAGTTTAATCCTGGGTTCCTGCAATGTCCATGAGCTGTGGTCTCATGTGCTTCTCCCCTCACCTTCAAGTGTGAGTGGAGGAACTTTCTGTTTCTGGTCCTAGTTGGGAACAAACTAGGATGGACAATGCCACAAACCCCACTTTGTCAGCCATAATCAGAAGGGTAAAGCCGTCTTCTCTTGCATGTGAAGCAGAATGTCAAGTGCACATTCTTGAAGCTCGTAAATATTGTGCGAAATGAGGAGTTCAATGACTTCGGACCAGTTGCTATTGTTCGCTCTTTCTACCTTGCCTGGTTGTGAAGCTAAGTGTTACACACAGCTCCTTGTAAGAAATTTGCTATATTAATGTGAAAAAGTAAAATAAGTACCGGCATATACTTCAGTGTGACATATTTTTTTTCTAAATACATTGTTGTAAATTGCCTTGAGCATCCCAGCTATGGGACGAAAAACAGGTTATAAATGTTTTAAAACAAATTTCAGCATGGGAAGCACAGTCACAGCTACTGTCAAATTGGGGACTGGGGGCAGGAAATTGTGAAATTGTGGTTGATCTGTGGCCAGGAATGCAGCAGCAGGATTTCCTCCTCTAATCAAAGCTGGGGCATAAGAAACGTTGAATACCTGCCTAACACCTGTTGGGCCCCAGGTTGAGAAGCCACGGCAGCCACTGTTAGTGGCCAAGCACTTCTACTTTGGAAGCCGCATGCAGACCATGAGTTGGTGCTGTGCAATCATCTTTTACATATGTATTGACAATTGGTCATTGGCTGCTGCTTCTTATTGGGGATACATGCAGCAAAGCATGCAAAAACATTTTACTTCGTTAGTCACTCAGTGCCTTGGAAAGAAGGAGAAAGAAGGGTTATAAATGTTGTCAAATAAATACATGCATGTGCAGGGTGCATGCTGTTTCCTACCAAAAAGCCATTTTTATGTTGTACGTTTGCTTAATTTGACGTGTCCCTAAAAGCAAGGGAGAGTGAAAATTTCTCTAAGTTGACACTGACTTGTTCCTTGTAGGTGAAGGCTGAAGCTTCCTGGGACTCAACAGTCCATAACTGTATGCAGCTCAGTAGAGGAACCGCAGCAGAGCAACGGGTTTTCCTCATTGTGCGGGTGACGGTGCAGCTCAGCCATCCTGCAGAAATGCAGCTTGTCCTTCGCAAGCGGATTTGTGTTAATGTCTACGGCAAACAGGTACATCAGAGCCATTAAGAATTGTTATGTTTGATCAGATCACGGTATGTCTAGTCCAGCCTTACGTTTCCAACAGCAGCAAGCCGGATTCCCGTGGATTGCTCAAATATGCAGTGAAGGAGAGTCTTCTCCTTTTGCTTGTCCCCAGCAAAAGTGACATCCTGCCTCTGAATTTGGAGCTGGAGACAACTTGGAGAACTTGATGGATCTCTCCTCCATGAACCCACTCCTTTATAAAGCCATCTAAGCTAGCAATCATAAACATGTCTCTGTAACTGGTTTGAGAGTAGGGTGAGGTACACGTATAGGTATAAAGTATATTATCCACCCTTTTAGGGGCCAAGCACCAATGCATATCCTTATCTTGCTTGCTGAATTCCTAGTGCTTGCTGAATTCCTAGTGTGGTAAACTGGAACTAAAACAGAACTCGTTTTTATAATATGATCTTCTCAGTAATTTCACCAACTCCCTTTGCTGTCAGTTCAGTTCTTGTTCTGGACTTGTATCCCAGGAACACAAAGAGGTTCTCTTTTTAAAATTATTTATTTGAAGAATTTATACCCCGCCTTTCCCATGCCGAAGCAAATGCCCAAGGCGGCTTACAGAGAACAAAGTACAATGTAACCACAATAAGTAAAAAAATAAATAACAAACAGTTAACAGGAACACAGAGAATGTTCAAGAATGAAACTATACCTCATCAGGTCCTTTGGGAGGGTGGGAAAACAATTGACCGGGGGGGGGGGTGGTAAACAAACTATGACAGTATTCCAGAGGGACAGAGGGTACACAGCCAACCATCATCCAAAGATCAGACATAACAAGATAGGTATGATTTGAAAGATCGCTCTCCGAAAGGCCGTGAGAGAGTGTGTAGTTCTTAGTTCTTCTGGAAGGGAATTCTATATTTGTGTAGCTTTTACAGAGAAGGCTTGCCCCTGAGCTACCATCTCTTTAACTTGGGACAGAGGGGGCACTTGAAGGAGAGCCCCTTTAGATTATCTAAAAGACATATCTAACTGGTATGTATGGGAGGAGGCGGTCCTTTAGGTAGGCTGGGCCCAAGTCATGAAGGGCCTTAAAGGTCAGCACCATCAACTTAAGTTGAGATGGGAAGTGAATGGGTAGCCACTGCAGCTGCTGAAGGAGTGGTCCTACTGAGTCAAACCATCAAGCCCCTGTATCCTCCCAGGCTGCTGCATTTTGTACTAATTGCAGCTTCCAAACTGTTCTCAAGGGAAGCCCTACATACAGCGAATTACAGTAGTCCACTAGCGCATGGACCAGCATGGCCAGGTCAGAACGGCTCAAGTATGGTCGTAGTTGGTGCACCAATCGAAGCTGGGCAAATGCACTCCTAGCCACAGCTGCTACCTGGTTCTCCAGAGACAGCTGAGAGTCCAGGAGCACTCCCAGATTGCGCACCTGGGAAGGGGAAGTGTCACTCTATTCAGAGTGGGTGAAAGACTTGGTGCCTGCATTGAGGATTTCCTGATCAGGAGGACTTCTGTCTTTTCTGGGTTTAGTCTTAACCTGTTGGCTTTCATCCATACCCCAACTGCCTCCAGGCAGCATCCCAGGCCTTTCACAGCCACTTCAGTTTGGGATGGTAAAGAGAGATAGAGTGGAGTGTCATCAGCATATTGGTGACACCCCACTCCAAACCCCCGGATGATCTCCCCCAGTGGTTTCATGTATATATTGAAGAGCATGGGGGATAGAATAGAACCCTGAGGCACTCCCTATTGTAAAGGCCAAAGTGCCGACCTGTTAGCCAGGAAGGAGTGGAACCAGTGGTGTCATCTACTCTCTTGCAGATGGAACGCTGGGCGGGACTTAGAGTGATCGACAGCCCGTCGACTCACTTCCGCTTTCTTCGCGCTCCCCGCGCGGCTTTCCCTCACCTCGGAGGGAGCGCCTGCTCGCCAGGGGGGATGGGTGGGGGGGGCGCCGGGTTTTACTTCCTAAGGCCCTTTTTAAACTAGAGATGCCAGGGTTTGAGTTTGGCATCATCTTCAGACACACAATGTGAGCTGCAGCCCCTTTCCTATGTAGTCCTCACTGGCAAAGTTCATGCCCAAGAGTCAGTCTTGTTTGCTGCAGGAAACCACCCCTGCTTTGCAATCTGGCTGCCTGCTCTGTAAACCTCCTAGGAGGATTAATTACTTGTCTTTTTTGACATGAGCATAACTCTCAAAGCTGCTGTTGATTAAAGTATCTTAAAAGTTAATGCCTTTAAAATATCTGGCCATTATTTGAACAATAAATAACTAGTCAGTGGACCCGGGATAGAGATTATGATGATGATGATGATGATGTTTTTCTCATTAAGATGGCTGTGCTCAAAGTCGCTGCTATTTCTTGGTTGAGCTTCTCCGGAGAAAATCCTTGCGTTCTTTTGTGATGCCTTTTGGTTTGTTGCTTTTCCTCCAATTCTTTGCTCTCACAGCCTTCTATAAGTGCCCTCTCTGAAAACTTGGGAATGTCATCACTTCTAGGAGTCCAGCTTGGAACAGCCCTGTTAGGCAGCCCTCCTGCCTTATTGACCCTTTCCTCTTCCTTTTTCCTTTCATTGACTCTTCCTTGCTCCTGACTTCATGGCAGTCGTTAAATCCTGCATAGAGGCTCCAGGAGGGCAGTAATCGATTACCAGCTGCAGCATCTGGGCAAATGTCTCTTTCTGCATGGCTTCGATGAGTGTAAGAAGCTGAAGTATCGAGGATCGTTCATGTTTGTCAGCATCATTTACCATTGAAACTGATATTTCATCCCCTGGTGATTTTTTTTTAACAGGCAGTGCTTGATAGGTTGTACCTTTGTGATCTTTTTTTGCATGTTAGCAAAATCTGCTTCAGCAAATCTAAGCTGTCAATGGATCGTCCTTTTTCTTGTCATGTTCAATATTATTTCAGTAGCGCTTGTGGCCAGGCCTTTTTCTGTTACAGCGCTGTGCTGTTGCTAGTATGACTAGAATTTGGGTTGATTTTTGTTGTTGTTTTGCTTATTTGCACTTGCTGATTTGGTGCTCTGCAATTCGCTGTGGACTGGCCGAAAGAAACTGAGAGGTTGTCATTTCAGAAAAACTGATGGTGTAAAGAGACCATGGCTGGGAGCAGCTTTGGATGCCGCAGTCGTACAAAGGGAACATTTACTTTTGCAACTCTCATACTAGAGAGCACCTTTACCTGTTTTGTAAAATCCTTCTCACATACTCAAGGGAATCTTGGGCTTCTACCTTCTGAAATTAAGAGCAGAGGTTTTCTAATGGGAGCGTCGCGTTGCCCCAGGCCTTTCACATTATCTATCTTGCTCTCAACTCTAAAGACTTTTGTGCTTCAAAAAACCTGTGAGATACTTTTGTTGAGTGGCTTTTTCGCTGGCATTGTTGTTTATGGTAAAAAGAGTACAAAGAATTAAGTGGCTTATATGACAAAGACAATAGATAAAGAAAAGAAATACAGGCATGCCCCGGTATCTGCTGGGATTCAGTTCCTGCATCACCACTACCACCCCCATGGGTACCTGAAACCATGGATCCTCGGGATGCCATTTTAAAGATAAGGAAACACAAGTGGTTTTGCAACAACAAGGTAAAAAAGAGATCTGTTTAATGTTTCCCTATCTTTTAAATATATCTAGGATTTAATAGGTGATTTAATAACTGAAACTGTGGATACCGAATCAGTGGATACCGGGACACTCTTGTATATGATTCCTAGGTCTTGGAATAGATCTAGTCCAAGAGAAAATATTAGATGGGAGGTAATGTGTGTGAATTTGAGCATTGGCATAAGGTTCCACACCTTTTTGTCCCCCTATATTCATAGAAGGCAATTCATCCTGAAGCAATCAAAATCCAGGCTGTAATTAAATGGTTTGTTGCCACCTGTCTGTGATCTTGACTAATACGTAGTCTCAAGTGGCTAACAGGATCCGTGGGAATTCCATAGCTGATTAGTAGCTTAATAAGTGCTGTGCTGTGTTCATGGCAGCTTATGATGTGGTTTTATTTGCTTAATTAATATTGTTGCCTTGGTGAGCCATCCTTTCATTGGACACAACATACACTTAAAACTGAAATGACTCAAATGCCTGATACATGGACAGCCTGAGCAACACTCGGTTAAGGGTAGATGGGAAAGATGTCTTTGGCATGGGTAGGAGATACAAATGCTAGTGTCTCGCGGCTTCTTACTTACCTTGCATCACATGGCATCCAAAGCTGCTCTCTGGTGAAAACCTGTTTACACTGCTATCCTGGATGATAAAATAACCCCTGAATGAACACATACCTCTGATTTGCTTACATGCCTGGTCAACAAGTAGGGACCTCTTGCAGCAGGCAGGGCCTCTTTGATTTAAGGGGTGGAGAGCCAAATTCCACCCCTCCTCCCCTGAAGTAGCCATTTTGCAATTTCTTTCGTCACTGATCTCATCCCTCCTTTAGCCTCTCGATTTTAAAAAAAAGCTTCTTGGGGGCTGGAATTATCCCATGGATTTCCAGTTGCTGACTTTACGTTATGTGTTGGAGGTAATTCACAGCCCAGTCCTATTGGGCTGCCCCGCAGGTGGAACAGTTTTTTCTGCCAGCGCTTACTGCTGTAAAGCAGTCACATAAGACACTCCAGCAGCATGCAGAGTAGCGCACTGCAGGAGCGCTGACAGGAAGGCTGGAACCTTCCTGTGCTTGTTGATGGATCTACAAAGACCTGCCAAGGAAGTTAAGGAGGTGAAACGGGAGCAAATGAGGGTGGAACGAGATGGAGGGGAGCGGATCTGAGAAGAGGTTAAGTTTAGTGGCAGCCAGCGAATCCTAACCCTCTTCCTGGGCCCGATGCCATGGTACGGGTCCACACGGACCTGCAATTGTGCTGGTGCAAGTCTGGATATACCCACCATGCCCAGTAGATGTTCCAGAAGTGAACGAATGTTCACATACCCACTTAACCTCTGTTACTGCCCTCCCCATACAGGGGACCTTTTGGAACGGCTCCATTGGTGGTGGCGAGGAATAGATAGGATTAGGCTCTCACCCTAATGATGAGACCCGCAGCCATTTGAACTGGGGCCTATTAGGACCTGATCGCAAATCTTGTAAATAAATCACCACCACCATGTGCATCTAAAGGGTTGCCTGGTAAACTTGGAATGATAAATGATGTTCCCTTCTTGACTTCTGGGTTTTCAGGTTGCACCTTGGAGGAATGTCCAATTTATATGCCAGTGGCAAGAGTTTCCATTGGTGTAAAGGTGAAATGGTCTTATTTGCTTAGAAAGGGGAGATGAGAATTGGATATTAAAGACGGGAGTGTTTACACTCACACACCCATCTGACCACCATGGTGTCCTCCTTCACTTCTTTCTCAAGCTTTTCTCTTCATCTGAGGTTGGATACTGGGATACTGTGACCATGGCTGGGAGAAAGGTAGACTGCAGGAAGTCTGGGAGGAAGAGAGACTGCAGGGAGGTCAACTGTTGGGTGAGGGGAGGCTTCAGAATCCAATTACCCCTTTCCTTTTTAAAATCAGAAAGGTGCACATTTTCTTCTACTTGATCAGGATAATTTTATGGTTAAATGTTCAGAATGTCTGCACTCGTGTCTATTTGGACCTCATGGCTAGCTTGGAAAATCTGTGGGAGACACTGGGGGTTATCTCACCTAGATTGTTTTGGTATCTTTTCTCAAAAACTGCAATAGCTAAAAGGGTAAAGTAGGCCATTCTCCGAAAGAAACCAATGGTTTCTTTCCGTGGCTCTGTGGATAGAGCCATGGTGTGCATCCACCCCACTGGGCTATACTATCTGTTTTGACTGGCAGCAGGTCTCTTAATGTCATGGGCAAGGATCTCTCCCAGCTCTATTGCCTTGGATTGGACCTGGGACCTTCTCCATGCAAAACATGGCTCTGATCCCTTTTCTGTTCCACAGGGATGCTCTGCTGGCTCAGTTCATTACAGCCACCTGCACAAGTCCCTCACACCTACTTGTCTTTTTAGCTATTCTCCACCACAAACATGCAACCCAAATGTGTATTTCAAAACTGTATCAATAACCTGCCCGGGTGTCCAGTCGTTAGCAGCAACTCTGAATGACTCATCTCTGCATTAATTCAGGAGTCGGGTTTTTAACACGCTGTCAGCATAAACAATGGCTCTGCCCCTCTTAAATCATTCTTGGTAACGATCTCTCTGGCCGAGGATTCAATGACCAGACTTGTCTGCAATTCAAAGCACAAGCAGCTCAAGTTCTTTATATGCACGTAGGAAAAAAGGACTTGTGAAAAAAGGACCAGGCATTGGTTAAGAGGTCACCTTGCCAGGCTTTATGTAATGATGCAAGCACAAGAAACCTTGGGTAGTTCCTATGCTTTCTGGAAATCTGAGTCCATCACCCTGTTTACAATGTGACATGGACATCTGCAATCCCCTTGTCCTTCCACCTTGGCAGAGGATTGGAAGGATCACAGAAATTGGGGCGCCATGCCTTTCATCCTGGGTACACATTGTGCTGAGTACAGAGCTTCTCTGGTAGATTAATCAAAGCTTCAGTTGACCAGTGCAAACCAATTTTATTCTGGATCTAGTGTATTATTGTAATGAGGAATTAAACCTGAATATTGAGAAGGCATTTCTTTCTAAATAGGCAGTACTATCTACTCTAGGTAGTAGTTCATCGTTTAAACTTAACAGTGGAAGATCTTAAAAGGTTGCTACTGGTTTTGTTAATCTGAAGACATATTTAATTGGCCATGAGGCAGATTGATGAACTAAAAATTATTCAGTTGGTAGACAGTCCAACTTGTACATATGGTGGAAGGCTGTGCTTGGGCGTATTGCGCCAGGTGTGTGATTTCCGGAAGGTCAATGGTTCCTCTTTTGTCATCTTGGTAGCTAAATGGCAGCTGCAATTTTTGTCTTGTGCTAAGTTGATGTTGCTGTGCATATTGGCTCCATCTTGCTTGGAAGAGATGTGGATACGTATTTTTATCAGCTTACTTGAATCAACAAGATTTCTTTTCACCACCCCAGGGTTTTGCTCAAAGCTTTCTGAGAAGAATGTCGTACCGGAGTTCTGTTCCTGGCTGTGGTGTCACCTTTGAAATAATTTCAAACATCCCAGAGGTGAATATTTGGGGAATTCAAGGGAACAGTGGTTTCTTCCCCCTGCCCCTGCAAAACCCTTTCCCCAGTAGTTGTAACAAATTACAGTATGTTTCCATGACTTCAGGCGCCATGAATGCTGTTCCACCCCCTGTATAAAACTAGTTTGACTCACCCATCCCTTGTCTAGATCCTTTAACTGGGGGAGCTTGGAATTGAATCTGAGATCTCCTGCATGCAAAACATGTGCTTTATCACCAAGCCAAATTGCGGGGGGGGGGAAATGGTGGCGGGGGATCCTTGAGGGGATTCATCTTTAGTTCTGCATTGACTATTGGGGAATGCAGACTGAAATTCCAATAAGCACCGGATGCAATATTTTTTCCTATAGTTTGTACTTCACTTGTAACTTCTCTTTTTTGTGTGATGGTACCTTTACTAACAGACTCGTTCAAAATATTCTAGGATGCTCAGGGGGCAGAGGAACGGGAGGCACTTGCGAGAATGGCAGCCAATGTTGAAGATGCAGCTTCAGCTGATTCAGAAGCCTATATTGAGAAATATCTCCGCAGCGTCCTGGCTGTGGAGAACATCCTAACTCTAGATCGGTTGCGACAGGTTGGTTAATTTAAAGTCAAACTTCAGTGTGGCTGTCAGCGTGGAGTGTGGAACTGTGGCCTCTGCTGGCCTCTGTGGCCTCTGTACTATGCACACACATATAGAAGTAAGATTGCTGTCCTCTGTGACAGTAGTACTGTTTCGCACTCTTCAGCTCTCGAAGCTTGTTCTTCCTTGCAAAAAAAACAAGGATTGTTCTTATTATGGGATTGTTTTTTTTCCAGGAGGTTGCAGTGAAGGAACAGCTAACCGGTAAAGGAAAACTGTATAGAAAGAGCCTCAGTTCACCAAACGTCAATCGAGTGAGTCTCTGCAATTAGCATAATTTCCAAGTGCTAGTTTTTGAGGGCTTCTGTCTTCCACCTGTGCCTTCCCATACACATTAAGCATCTGACATCCAGCTCTGCATCCCTACCAACAAGGGAAGTTTAGCATTTGGGCACAAAGACTAGGTCTGTTTTTAATTGTGATGGCAACACTCTGGAATGTCAACATAAGAATGGCCCTGCTAGATCAGATGAGGCCTGATCCATCTAGCCCAACCAGATGCAACTGAGAATCCCCAGACAAAAAAATGACCCATAAGACCTCATCACTACAGCAATACCTTGACTTTTATCCGCTTGACTTTCATCGCTTTGCTCTTTCATCCGTTTTCACTTATAACCACATTTCACATTTAGTCCTTGTACTTTCCTCTAATTTCATCCTATCTTCCACAACATTGGTTGATGTTCTTATGCTTATGTTTCTTTTATGTAAGTTTTGACTTAATTTGCATGCGTTATATCAATGGTTCTCAAACTTTTTGGCCCTGGAACTCACTTTTTAGAATGAGAATCTGTCCGGGGCCCGCCAGAAGTGATATGATGGCTGGAAGTGCCATCGTTGTGATGTCAGAGCCTGCTGCTTGGGTTCCAATAAGTTGGGTTCCAATAGCATAGTAAATTAGAAAGAAAAAATCCTATTTACAACCTTAACACAAGCAAAACAACCATATAGCCCTCCCCCTTTCCAGTGTCCCATCTTCCCCTATTTTCTATATAGCTGCTCTAGGTGCTTTGCAACCCATCTGAAATTGGCTCATGACCCACTGGTGGGTCCCGACCCACAATTTGGGAACCACTGTTATAAAGTTATTTAAATTTTTTGCCACCCAAAATAAGTTTGCAAGCTAAATAAGGCAATGCTTTGACATTCATTATTCATGGTGGGTTTTTTTTTTTTTTGCGTTTTCATACCACCCTTCAAGGAGCTCATACCACCCTTCAAGGTTCCTTTCTTCCTTTTATCCTCACAACACCCCTGTGAGAAAGTGAGGCTGAGAGGGTGGCTGGCCCAGAGTCACCCAGGAAGCTTCATGACTGCTTAAGGTTTGAACCTGGATCTTCCAGGTCTTAAGTCCAGCTTCACTGCACCATCCTGGCACTGCATTTTTGACTCTCATCCATTCTTGGTTTTCATCCATGCTCTGATCTCTAACCAGGTGAAAGTTCAAGGTATTGCTGCATCTGCCTTCCGGCACCAGGTGAAGATGAGGCTCTGGTGAACGAGAGAGCGCTTCTCTTTGTGTATTTGATTTTGCTTTAATGTTATAATGTGTTATCTTTTTGGGCAACCGCCTGGAGTCCTTCTCCAAAATGGGAGATCAGATTTTAAAACAAAATAAACCCTAAACCATAGACACATTGCACTTGAATTAAAATCATACAATATTGTGGTTAACTTTGATATTTTTCTTCAGTGGGTTTGAGGATTTGGTTTTTGGTTTTAAACAACTAGTACCTTAGTTCAGTGGTCTTTTACCTTTTTGTGCCACGATCCCAATAAATAATGAGACTGGGGACCCACTGCCAATCCAGTCCCCCCCTCCCTGGGACCCAAACTGCTTGCCCCCGCCCACCCTGTTTCCCCCTAGCCCTGGCGTCTTCACAACAACCCTTTGAAATAGCAGCCTGAGCAGGGCTGGCCTTAGGAGCAATGGGGCAAGACAGCAAAAAGAGGCTGTGCAGGGTTATATCATTTTAATGTCAGTACCATGACAGGATTAGATCCAAGCCCTCTCTTGCACAGGCTTTGAAAGTTTTCTGCGATCCTCCCAAACGAGGCTTTGCAACCTCATTGGTGTCATGACTCACAGGTTGAAGAACACTGCCTTAGTGGAACATACAAGATTATGTATGTTTTGATGTGTTTTGTTTTTCTTTGTAAGTAATATAAATGTCCTAATAAACAACAATAAAAATATAATTATCATAAAAATAAACTCTCAGTCTAAGACATGTTTAGATTTGGGAAGGGGTCTAAGCTTAGTTCCAGCGTCAGGTGCCCATCTGAATCCCACAGTGCCAATGGCACCTCTGCAATGGGGAGTGGTGGGAGCTGGGACACTGCTGTGCCAGCACTGCCATACAAATGCCCAGCACTATGATGATTATTAACCAGCAGTTCAGGACATAGTTGAGTTGCATGTGGTCATGCATCTGTTTCAGAACTAACAGAACAGTCAGTTCAGTAGGGAACTGCAAACTCATGCAAGAGTCACTTTTGCATGCTGTTTGCCACACAGCTGGATTAACTGTTGGGGCAGGGGCAGGAGCTGAAACAAATTAATGTTTTGCTTCACCGAGGCGTACTTATGTTGCATGCCCCAAGGCCATTTTTGAATCCTTGTCTTTGTTTTTACTTTTTCAGCTCTCTGGAAGCCGTCAAGATCTAAATCCACCTTATAGCCTTGCTACTTACAAAGTAAGTGTTCAGATTTCTTAACAGAAGCAAATGGAAAGTTTGGTTAGGTGCAGCTCTCTGCAGAAGGAAAAAAGGCACACTGTAGCAGTGGTTGAGGATCATAGGGGGGGGGCTCCATTTTCCATTCAAAGCTAAGTAAGACTAGATATCTGGTATGAAAGCCATGGGATATTACTGTGAAAAATACCTTCTTTCAGTCCTAATTTTCTCACTGCTCAATTGTTTGCCTTGACTCCAGACAGTTTCCAGACAGATGGAACTGTCAAGAGAGGCTTAAACTGCAGGTTCAGGAATAGGAGCAGCTTTCAGTGCTGGAGCTCAGTCCCCATACGCATTTTATGAGTGCCAGTACCCTTAATTTAGTTTTTATCCATCTCCATTTATTGAACTTGAAGGCAGGGATGGAAACCTGACTCTGTGCTCAGCACCCATTAGTTGGAAAGTTTTTAAAAACGGCAACTGTAGGCTCTCTGGAGAAGGAGAGGGTGCCTCTGAACATGTACAGTGTGCCTTTCTCACTGCTGAATCTTCCCAGACATCTTTCTCCACACAATGAGAATTTCAACCAGTCTCTCCCTTGGTGAGCCTCCACCTGCCATCCATGCTGTGGACCAAGATGCCTCCATGCACTTCTGTACCTCTTTGGTGGTTGCTTTGTACATGGATTGCAAGCGGGGAAGCTTGCTGGTGTAGTGGCCCCCCTCCGTATTGCATGTCCTGTTTCATAAAAATGGTGGGGTGGGGAAACACACTTGCTCCCGGGATATTCCAGGCAAGGTTATAGTGCCTCCTGGAGTGCTTTTCTATAATAATGTAGTATAGCTTCTAAATGGATTTAAAAAAAATTGTCATTTTAGTTTACATATGACAGCAATTAGACAAGAATTCTTTCATAATTGAGCACTTTAAAGTTGTATTTGACTGAGTTGAAGAGAGTTGAACACAAACTCCAGAATCTTGCATTGAAATCCATGGGACTTGAGTTTTACCTGGGCTGGACTTTTGCGCCCCCTCTTGCCCATGTGAATACCTAAGTGCTGGGAGTGAAAAGCAGTTTACTTTGGGGTGGCTTTTAGTTTTTCTAGCATTTATAACTGAATATGGGTTTCTGAACTGTCTGCAAATGAAGAAGGAAAGGCTGACGCTGTTTCTTCAAACCAGTGAAACTATTAAGTGGAGAGGATGATTCATTATCTGAATTTTCATTGTTTGTCTCTTTTCTTTTTGTTTTTGTTTCTTATCCTTTCAACGGTACCCATCTCTCATTGCATGTGTCAGTGTCCAAAGGTCCTGGCGGAGGTAACTAATTCATTAGGTCTACCTAATGAATGGGATAAATTGATATATTATCCCACTCTGGAGTGCTTTGCCCTGAACCTCTTTGCCTTAACAGATAACATTTGCTTTGGAAATTCTGGTGTTGTGCTTTCTCCTGTGCTTCGTTAAGCTAGTAGTAAGTTAACACTTTGGAAGGTGGTGGTACGCAAACTGGTGTAGAAATGGCGTCTGCTTTAAAGTGATGGGCTTGCAGCTTTGGAGTATCTCTTTATCGGAACAGGTGGGGAGGTTTTGCTGATATTATTTTCATGGCACTTTACTATGCAAAGGAGGAGCTTACAGTCTAAAATTGGAGATGGGAGATGACAGGGGCAGGGAAGACAGCAAAACGGACCGGAACGCAATGGGCAGGCTGCCGCTCACCTGTTCCTCCCGCCCAGCGTTCCGGCTGCATGACGCCGCTGGAAACGAGTTAACAAGGGGAACTTGTGCAGTTATTTCAGCTGCCTGAGTTCAGCTATAGTAAGGCAGTGTTTCTCAAACTGAGGGTCAGATTGTAGAAAGCTGGTTGTGGAAAGCTGGGAACATCCACCTTGGAAGCTGCAGACCTTGCTATATTCCTTTTGTGACTGTTAACAATTTGAATTTTCAAGTGAGGTTTTTAAATTTTGTTTGTTTAAAGGAGCGATTTTATTTGGCAGAAGCAAATGCTCAAGGCAACTAACAATATAGAATCCAAAATGAACAATGTATAAAAGAATTTTACCAAAGGAAAAACAATGAAAAAGGGCATAATAGCATATTAGAGGCAAACTACAAAATCCAAGCTATAGAGACACAGGGTACAGACTACACAAACGTAAGATGGAACAAAAATCTTTTGAGACCCCATTGAAAGGCCATGTGGGAGGGGGAGGTTCTTAATTTCCCCAGAAGGGAATTCCATAGTTGTGGCGCCAGTGCAGAGAAGGCTCTTCACTGCAGAGAATACCTCATGCCACCATCTCTTCAACTTAGGATAAAGGTGGTACTTGAAGGAGAGCCTCCTCTGATGACCTAAGAGAATGGGCTGGAATGTATGGGAGAAGGCAGTCCTTTAGATAAGCTGAACCCAAACCATGAAGGGTTTTAAAGGCCAATACCAGCATCTTGAATTGGGCCCGGAAATGAATCGGCAACCAGTGCAGTTGTCAAAGCAGCGGTCTAAAAGTTTAGTGCTTTTACATAATATTTTGTCCTAATCTAGCTTTCTGTTAGGGATGTTTCGGGGTTGTGCAATTGCTGCAGTCCAAGAATACCAATTTGCATTCCAGGAGTGTCATTTGATTACATCACAGTTACATGGCACTTCCTGCTTGATGGTGTCACTTCTGGTGGGTCCCAACAGTACTGCCGTTCTAAAAAGCGGGTCCAAATGCAAAAGCTTGAGAACCTCTGTAGTAGGGTAAGGATAGATAGTGTTAAGGGGAGCAACATGCAAAAAGAGACAATTAACAAGGGATGAGCAGGAGTAAATGTACTGGAAGGCATAAGTAAGGCGGTCGAAGAGGCCTGCCTGATTATACAAAGGATCTGTCTAATTCACCATCCTGTTTCTAGAGCTAAACAAGCAGATGTTTCCAGGGCATGAAGCTAACAGCCTTCTTGGTCCCTAAGTGTCTTGTACTCAGTGCTATAATGGCTCTAAGCCTAGAGGCTCACAGCAGCATCACAAGTAAAAGGGGGTAACCTTTCAAGCCTGCGGTCAGCACCATATTTTGTGGCAGTGAATTCCAGAAATTAATGATGCATGGTGTGAAGCAATACTTCCTTTCATCTGTCCTGATTTTACTGATAATCTGTTTACTTGGGTCCTAGTAGGTAAAGCTTAATAGATAATGTCAGAAGCTGTCTGTGATAGGCCAGTTGGCATGACCAGACTGGAAAACTGAAGTATTGGGTGAAAGATTCACACAGCATGTGCCATAGTTATGGTTACTGTTTGGACATCTCCAACTCAACCGAAATGTAGTTGACCACAGACAGCTCTGCAGTGGCACAGTAAATGTGAAGCAAGCTGAAAAATTAGTACATCCTGCATGATCACCTCAACATTCTGAATACTACACAAATGCACACTAGCTGTAGTTGTACTATGTCAGTTGGTTGGGGTGGGGGTGTTCTTGTCAAGGCAAGTGTTGTCCATTAGGGCTGAAACAGTTGGAGAAGAGAGTGATATATTAACACACTGAGTGATGTTTTATCAGAGAAGCAGAACAATATTTTTTTTGTCTTAAAACCTGTAAAGCAACAGGAAGGACTAAGATATTTGCGTCACTGTTGGTTAGCAGGGAGATCTGTTAATGTGCAAATTTAGCAAATGGAACAAGTTAAGTGTTTCTAAATGTAGAGTCTGTGATAGCAGCTTTGTGGTTGTTTTTCTGATGCTCAAACCTTAGGCTGATGAAAATAGGTACATATTCTTTGCAATCAAGACTTTCTTTAATTTTTTTTTAATGGGAAGCTTTAATAAGATTCCGTTTCAAAGGGCACCTTGATAATGGCCATAGTTGGCCCTAAGCAGCCCCTGCTAAAAAAAAAAAAAAAAGGTTTCATCCTGCAAAATTGCAACTGTTGCAATTTTCCAACTAGAAATAACAGAACCAAGAAAGTGGGGACAACAATGACAGAAGTGATGATAGCACTATGGAGGCTCTGTAAGTGGATGGTGGACCAGGCTGCTTGCTCGGGTGCAGTTTTTATGTACGCCAGTCAAGGGCAGGAATGGCAAGTTGGTGCGAAAGGAGGGGAATCATTCAGAAGGTATTGAGACATCTGCACAGTGACCTTGTGCCAGTGTGAGGCACAGAGCATAATGTTCTCAAAGTGTCTGATGAGAATTAGTTTAATGAAGTCTGACCTTGGTGTCCAGTCATTTGGCAAAGGTTTCTCCAGACAAATAATGGATACGTTCTTTCTCTGTGATCGTCCTTATGGGGGAGGCTAAAGTGCTGGGGCTTTTCTCTCTGGGTGTATCACTCAGCCTAGACCTTGGAAGAGCCACCAGTTAGGTTCTTCCCGAAGATGCACCAAGGATGCTACTGTTTGGTTTTTCTTTATGCTTCAGCACAAATACCTGGTTTCTTCTTCCTATAAAGCTCTCTTCCCTCCTGAACCATTTTTTGTACAAGGACTTGTTTACGTGAGCACTAATTCTGACAACACTTCACCCTACCTCTTGTGCTTCATTTTACAAAAATGATCTGGAGTAGTTCTTAAGTCATAATCCATTGATGTCTAGTGCACTTTAGAGACTACTATACTATACTATGCACTTTAGACTACTATACAGCAAAAATGAAAGTGGATATAGCTACAGGCTCTTTTTCAGAATAAATGTTGGCTATCATTGCAACTGTGTGTCTTCGGCATTCCAATGCAGCTGTACTAAGCAGTACAGACAATATAGTCATAGACCCTGCCTGCAAGGGCCAGCAGTCTAAATGTCTTTTAAACCTTGCAGTCCAGTGTCCAGTATTTTTAGGTGTTTTACTGATGCGTAGGAGAAAGGGGAAGCATTGCTTGTTGGGGAGCAGGCAGTCTTAGGCTTGTTAATGTTTTTGTGCCCAGCCTATAGAGCATCTTCAAAGTTAGGAACACTCCCTCTGTCCTTTTACTCGGAACATTCAGTACAGCTGTATAGGATTATAGAAGAGCACATCTTAAGAAAATGTATCTGTCATTCACATGAAAAAGTTTAAGAGTTGCTGGTATCAGTCTCTTTTTTTCTGGGTGTGCAGAGAGGGAAGGGAGCCTGGCATTACAGGTCAGTGGAAGGGAGCTCTCTTATGGTTCAACAAAAAGCCTCCATGATCTTCCCATCTGACACTGAATGGGACATTCTGGCGGGCAAGGTTTCTGTTCTTGATTCTTTGCTGCTTCTGCATACAGTGTGTTCTGTAGAAGTTTGCCAAGCTGTTCCTGCGTGTTGGTACTTCTGGGTTTATCTCTGTCTCTTCTTCTCCCACCCACCCCTTTTTACATTCTATCTAGAGTCGGTGGGAAAGCCAGCAAGATATATCGCAAATATCAGGACATTCCGACCGATCAAGCCCAAGTCTGTCAGAGTCTCTGCAGCAGAATGGTTCTACCGAACCAGGTAAAAGTGTCTGTAAGCTTTAAGGCTGCTGTAGACAAGCAGTTGTAGAAAAAGCAGCTTTCCACTGCAGTCATGTATGTATTGTAAGAATGTGTATACTGCCTCTCTGCAAATAGTGGTGGATGCAACTTAAGAATGACAAATATAAAATGTGCGAAAGTACAAACCACAAAGCACTGGGCTGCAGCTGAATGGTGCTAGAGCATGGATAGTTTGCCAGGTCACCTGGGTTCTGGGGCTCCTAGCCTTTAACAAGTCAGCCCAATGACTTGGGAATTGTTCGAGGTGGATTTGGGTGGTATCCTTGGGTGTTCAGAGGAACTGAGACCTCAAATTAATGTTTTGTTCACAGGACTTGGGAGCCTGGCTGCCTCGTACTTGAATCCCGTAAAGTCCTTTGTTCCTCAGATGCCAAAGCTTCTTAAATCTTTGTTTCCTATCAGAGACGAGAAAAAGGGCAGACAGCCCTCTCCCCTCGCACAACAGGTAAGAATGCAACAATTGTGGAAAACTGCAAAGGGAGGCAATTCCTAACTCAGCACTGGGCTTAGGGTGGACTTACAACGGCTGCTATGGTGGGTTTCTTCCACCATAGGGTATACATGAGGTTTCCTGTCCTCACTTGCCAACGCAAATCTAGAGTTGAAGCAAATATGAACAGGGAAAAAATACTCATGTAGATGTTCTTATTTCAAAATTTTGCTTGCAAAAAATTCAAATGTGCGTTTGCCTGATGGGAATAGTTAACATTTTTTCCCAGCTATGAAAGTACTTAGATTTCTAGTAAACTTCCTGTTGGCTGGTTTTGCCTGGGACTGTGAGAACAGAAGGATGTTGTCAAGTGCCAGACTGACAGCAATGTGTGTCAGGTGGGCTTGTTTGATTTAGAGCAGTGGTTCTCACCGTGGGCCATACAGCCCCCCCTAGGGGGCCACAGTAAGTTTCTAAGGGACCACCCAAACCTAACTGCCAGGCGTATGATGAAATGAGTGCATGGGTAAAAAAGATTTAGAAACCCGGATTGGGAACATGGCAAAGATTATGATAGGTTGGTGTCTGCAACATTCCCCTGGGAAAGCTTTATACCCCTTGATGGTTTTATTGAGGGTACAGTCATCAGTGTTGCAAGTGCTCCTGGGAGGAATGCTCTGTAGGCTTCCAGTACTTGAAATTCTGAGCTGTCGCAATTGCAGCCCAGTGCTCCCTGGCTCAGTTGACATTTCAAGAATTGTTCTCGGGTGCAGGGTTGGGTCCCACTTTTTGTCTGGGGGAGCCTGGGGGTTGTCATGTCATGGGTGAAATGTCTGAAGTGGGTTTTTATTCAGCCTGTATCTTGCCTCCGAGAGGGAACACTGCCAGAGAATGGCATTTCAATATAATCTTTTATTCTATTAAGTTTGTAAAGGTTAGCTTCAAAAGTAGCTATTTGAGTTGCATATTAAGTACACTCAGTACAATTTCTTGTGGCTGGAATAGCTCAACAGGAGCTGTTCAGACCCCAGTTCACCAACATTAATTACACAGGCCCACACACTTCTTGCTGTCTTAAAAGTTAGACCTATTCCCCAGGTATATTTGGGGTGCCGATTCCAAAAATGGCATCAGTTTTTTCCCTATCACGTAGTTTTGGAGACAGGGCATAATCTCCTTAGTGAATGGTTCAAGCAATTTCCTTGTGAGGAAGCCTACACTGTAGCTTCCTCACAAGGAAGCTGCTTGAACCAATCACTTGTGGTGCTATGCCGTGTTTCTGAAACTAGACATGATAGGGCAAAACTGATGCCATTTTTGGAATCAGCATCCTGAATTCATGTGAAACCACCATAATATTTTTAAAATTATTTGAAATTTGAAAGCTTTTCTGAGTCTCAATTTTTCAGGTCGGGTAGTCAAGTTGCAGTTTTGAGCTAACTGGGAGATGCCAGTGCAGTGGCACAGAGAGCATTCTTCCACTCTTGAAATGGTGTTCTATGAAAATACTGTGGTTTCATCATGCTTTTCATACGTCTCATTCTTTGATCAGCACAGCCTCCTAAATAGATGTCTTAGGGCTCAGTCCTATCAGGTCTAGCACTGGTGGTAAGCCCTTCCCACCAGTGCCAGTGTTGCAAAAGTGCCATAAGGTAAGGGCTTACCACCAGCACTAGGTCAGTGCCTGTAGGAACCAACACAGAGCCAACCAGCTGTAAGTCTCATCACAGCTGGCAATGAGCTCTTTAGGAGGGGTGTGTGTGGGGAAGGCGGAACTGGGCAGGGGAGGGATGGAGCAGGGGTGGGATCCTATTCTCCATGTTGGGCTGTGTGCCTGGACATGGAGGTTCTCATTGCTCCGACAAAACAGCCGTCGCAGACTTGAGGAGGCCCATTGCCAAGCCAGCGATGGGGGCCTTCCCTGGGGGAAGGGGATGAATGTGGCTGCCATGGTGCCCATAGGATGCAGTGGTAGCTATTTTCGTACTGATGCTCCTGTGGGGGCCCCGCATCAGGGCTGGGCTGTCAGTCACTAGCAGAACTTTCCTCTTACAGATTTCAGCCCCTTCCTCAATTAAATGCTTGTGAACGGTGCTCAGTAGTTCCAACAAATAGGATATCCTTTGTGTTGAACGAGCAATCGTGGGCAGGACCTAGAGAACTGTTTCTTGAATGGAAGCTCCCTTGGAGAAGCCTCAGTCAGGGCCCTTTGTGTGGAATCCACACTTCTGTGGACATTTAAAGGCAATGGATTCACTGGGCAGCAGAATGAGCTTTGAATCCTAGTTGAAATGATCACATTTCATGTAGGCCCTGCCCAATCATCTTCTCTACGACAGTATAAAGGACCATCTATGCCCTTCTCTAAAGGACCATCTATGCCCGTATGAACCTGCCCAGTCATTGAGGTCTGCAGAGGCCCTTCTCTGCCGTCCCCCCCCCCCCCACGGAGGTTAGTTGGATGGTGACTGGTTTATCAGAGAGGGGCTGAGGGATGAGGCATAAAGTCATGGCTTAAAAATAGAAGTGCACTTTCCATTTGGCAATACACAAACAACACTAAGTGCACATCATAAATTTTACCATTGTTGCTGGAACTGATGTTACTGTAAATCACATTAGTTGAAAATGCTTGGTGTTTTTAAAAAATTATAAAAATAAAAACGGGATTCAGACAGATGTGGTACCAACAAGTTTAAATAGCCTACCATTTTTCAGTTTGAGTGAAGGACATTCTGTTAGCTTTCCTATAAGAGAGAGGAATTGATACTTAACAATAAGAATTTATCTACTACCTTTTTATTACGTTTTCAAAGTGCTTCATTGAGAATTTTGCCCTTCTCTCATCTGACTAGGACGGAGCCAATATGACTCCCAATTTTTCTGCCCTGTTGAGTAGCGGAGGCTGTGAATGTCTCCTTAACGGTAGACAAGGTCCCACCTGCCTTGAAACAGGCTGTGAGACCTTTATGGAAGAAGCCTCCATTAGATCTCAGCCACCCAGGTAATTACAGAACAACTTGCCATTTGAGTGACTGTGACAACCCAAGTTCAGGCTTTCCTCGATAAAACTAATTGTCCAGAACCTTATCGGGCTGGGTTTTGACCCAGTTTTGGGACTGAAACTATCTTGGAGGGTTATCTGCACCAGGAACAGAGGGAGTGCATTCCTCTTGGTTCTAGCAGATCTCTTGGCAGACTTTGAAGTTTAGTTCTTCTAGGCAGCCTTGAGAAGAACCATTTTTACAGTGGCTCTGCTTCTTTCTAGAGGGTGGATCTTAGAAAGAGGTGCCGGAAGGCTGCTCATTAACTGCTTAGCCTTTGACCTCTGGAATCCCCCAAGGTTCCATCTTGTCCCCATTGTTTAACATGTGCGTGTTTTAACATAGCACGCTAAGCATTTTGAGCTGCAGTGTTGTCAGTCTTTTGAGTCATTATTCTGCTCAGAATGGCAATAGCATGCTCCAGTAGTACATTATTTGCAGGGCATGGTATTTTCACCCACACTGATTCTGTAGAGAAGTCTGGTACCCCCACATAACCGTGGGCGTCTGCTGTTTCTTCCACCTGCTAGTCTTCGTTATCTTCTCGTTATCTTGCCTGTTGCTTCCTGACTGTCCCCATAATATGGGAGCTCTTGTTATGTTTCGAGGTGCCCCATGTTTCTCACCTAGGCAGCACATAACAGCAGCCAACATTAGAACATGGCTGCCTTATTGAGGAAGCAAATGCTTATGGAGGAAGGAAAGCCTTGTATCTTCTTTCCTTACTAGTCAAGAGCCACAGTGGCTCTTGTGTCACTTTAAGCATATTTGTTCCTGTGCCACTTTAAGCATATTTGTGGATTCTGATGCGTTGGGGTGGAGGTAGGTAGAAGGCCAATTAAATATGTTAGAGAGGAACTTGGGAACGTGACAGCTGAATGCATCTTGCTGTTGAGAAGTGGATTAAAGGGAGCATGTACGGTAATGCAGGTTCCAAATTTGCATTTTATTTGTAAAAGTGTATTTGTGGTCGGCGCAGTGGCTATGCAGTCATAAAATGGAGCTTTAAACGAACAAAGTGATATCCTTGTTGCATTTGCCAAGAAATGTTATTGCAAAAGGAAATGACGGCTACTTTTGCCTTAGTCGGTGACTGTGCCCTGCCAGGATGGCCTTGGGCGCCATAGAAACAGAAAATTATTTGTTAGAAAGCAATTAGCGCACTGGCAGAAATGTGGAGCAAAAGGTAAAAAAAAATGACTTGGGGCAAAGACAAGCTGAGGAAGGGTATAAAGGCATCTCAGCTGGCCTGGTCTTCCCAGGAATGCGTGAGGGAGAGAGGGAGAGCTGTCTTTCTGTGGCAACGTAAATCCCAAGAAGAGCAAGACCAAAGGGGAAGAAGGCAGTCTAGATAGCCAAGAGGAAATTAAAGGAAATAATTATTATTCAATAGTAATCAAAAACGGGGGAGCCACTTAAACAAGGCATGAAGTCACCTTTGTGACCATCTCCTTAAGGAAGTGGTTCCCAACCATACATCAGTTGCGATGCTCATCTGGCCTCTTCTTCCTGGCTCAGCCAGTTGCAATACTTTGCAAGATTATTGCGCCGACAGAACAGGTAGGAGGGGCAACCGTGGTCATCCTGGGGTGCTTCTGTGAGTGTGCCGCAACACCCTAAGGCAGTGATTTTCAACCTTTTTCATGTCATGGCACACCTCAGAAGGTACTAAAATAGTTAAGGCACACCATCAGTTTTTTGACCATTGATAAGGCACACCATACTGCCAATGGGAGTGTGTGTGTCTCTCAGCCCCCATTAGCCCCTACTAATAGATGACCTTTCCCCAAATTCCTGCAGCACTTGTGGATTACTCGTGGCACACCAATGTGCTACGGCACAGTGGTTGAAAATGGCCGCCCTAAGGCTTTGGAACGTGTTGGAAATCCCTGCCCTAATGGGATCTTCTTCAGTGTTGTCTGAGCTGGGATCCAATTTTGACTCGTATCTGCAACATGGATCCTGTTTCATGGTTATGGGGGGGTAGTTATCTTTATTCTAGACGTAAACTGTCAAATTCTCTCTCCTTCCAACCTTCTCTTTAAAAGACAATTGCTTTTAAAATAAAAATAAAACTGCCATCTTCAGAGGCAGCAGTACTTCTGGATACTAATAGCAGGGAAACAAGAGGAGGTGGTGACCTTCATGCCCCGTTTTCTGGACCTTCCAGAAGTAAATGGTTTGGCTTCTTTGGTAACTGGGTGCTAGTTGAAATGAACCATCGGGCTGAAGCAGAACTGAACTGTTCTGCATTTGCAGGGCAGGTGCCTTCAAGAGATGTCAGTGGAAATGGAAGCAGCTCCCTTTTAGTTAGACCTCTTCTTCGAGGGTTCAGGACCACCAGGCTTGGGAGAGATGCAATTCATAGTCTTCCTGCAAGTCCCTTGGCTTTCCTCCCTCTCCAGGAGAGAGATTAACAGTGAGAAAATTCTGCCCCTTCTTGCCATCTGGGGAAGAATCTGCATACTGTGTTGGATTAAGACATGGATTAACAGAAACATCACAGGAAGGGGGAAAGCATCCAAACCATTTGGAGAGCACTGAACAAGCCAAGGCTCGAAAGGAAGGATTGGGGGATTTGGGAAACTGCCTGCCAGGTAATAGGCACCTCCATGAATGCAGGTAGGCAGGCAGGCAAGCAAGGCCTGAGCAAGAGAAAGGCCGTACAGTAGAGTCTTGCTGACCCAGCTCTTAAAATATGTGTTAGCTGTAAATTAGTGGTGGTATTGAAAGGGGCATAAAAGGTGACCTGTAGCCCAAGGAGAGTGCTCTGTCTTGCTGAGATAGTAAAGAATCCTGCAGTGCTGAAAGCATTAATTGATAGTTACGTCCTGTTAATAGATTGGAGCAAGGGCTGAATTGATCAGGAAGGCTGCAGATTGGAAAAGTGGATATCTTTTTTTAATCATAACTGTCTTCTGTACTATAGTACCTAGTACTATAGTACCTATAGTACAATCAGGATTGTATGGAGTCTCCTCGCTCTCAGGTTTAATGTGCACTCCAACTGGAGACTTGCCTCATGGAATACCTGTGAGAATCCAGCTCTCTTATTTCCTTCAAATCCCACCTCAAAGCCAGTGCTGAGATGAAACACCTCCCCCATTGCAATGCCCCATAAGCAGGAAACAAAGCTGGGGGAGTTTATTGGGGGGGAAGCCAGATGAACCTGCTGGTGCTATGCTGCCCTGATCAGTGCTCCTCCTGTTGGCAGTTGACCCTCTTTTACTCACAAGTTTCCTCCCCATGGTACTTCATCATCATCATCATCATCTAGTGTCATGGTGAAGGGTCTCTTGGGAGATGGCTGCTGGGAGGAGCACCACTGCAGTGATGCTGGCTGCAGAAATGGTCAACTGGAAGTGATGATTCCATAATAAACCCTAATAAACATGCCTACTGCGCTCCTACAAGCAGCCATTCTTTTTTACTGGAAGTACTCTGAAGTCCCAAGGCTGAGTAGGATTTGTAAGGGCCGCTTCAGTGCCCCCTTCCAAGAGCACAAAGGTCCAAGTAACCCAGCATCTTGTTCCCCATGATGGCCAGCCAGGAAGCTCAAAAGCAGGGTGTGTCAGGTAACAGCTCTCACCCCCCCCCCCCCCGGAGCTCCTTTGGAGCTGGCATCATAGACTTGCTGCCTCTGAATGTGGAGGTTCCACGCAGCTGTCTGGACTATTAGCCATTGAAAGGCCCATTCTCTGCCTTTGTGAGTCACATAATTCAATTTCCTTGCTGGAAAATACTTTGTCTTTGCCAAATCCTGGCTATTCAGGGCAAATCTTCATTTGTTTGGCGTCCCAAGAAAGGTGGTATTCCTCCTTTTACAAGCCCATACTTTTCCTACCAGATTTGTGTTGGCTCTTTCAGCAGTTTCTCTGAGTGGGGAGGGGGGGCATAGGACACACACACACACACACACACACACACACAGACAGACAGACAGACAGACAGACAGACAGAGCTGCTGCCTTTGACCTTCCAGCACAAGCTCACAAACCCGTCTGTAGAATGAGGAAGCTGCAATTAATGTAATCTGCTCTCGTATTCAAGTGCATTTCTCAGAAGGTACATAAAATAATTGAAAGAACTTCCTGCTCTCTAATTAGTCAGATTGAATTAATTTGGCATAATGGCATTCTTCATGTAACTAGTAGATTGGCTTCCGATGAAATCTGCTTTATGTACCTCCAAAGTCGGCTTTCTGATTAAGGTGTTTATGCACTGCTCAAATTGGGGGAAATCAAATTCTGTCGGACTGATGTGGTGCCTCTTAATATGTTTAAATGACAGCCTTGTGTGAACAGAGAAGCTCCTTCCTTTTTATTCATCACTTGTTCTCAGATGTGATCACAAAAGCTGCTGGAGGAGAGAAGGTGCTAGCACAGTTCTGCATGGGTCTGGAGATCTCCAGAGCAAAATAGTTGACCTCAACACATTTCATGTCGTAAAACTCTTCTTTGGGGGCAATCAGTTGGATCTGTGCAAGGGATATGCCAAACTATCTTATATTCTGAGACTGTGTGAATTATCCAAACAGCATGTTCCAGAGGAAGAGTTATGCAACTTGCAGTGCGTTGGGACAAATATTCTCAGTGCACTCCCACACTGTCATCTTCTTTTTCCCTAATGAAACTGCCACACACTGCATTGTTCAGTATTTCTCATTCTTGGATCCCAAGACATTTATTATTTCAAGTTTATTGCCCTGTAGATAAGTTTACTGCCCTGTGAATAAGTCACACGTCCTTCTTGTGGCACTATGGAACTCCTTGCCACAGGAGGTGGTGATGGTATCTGGCCTAGATGCTTTTAAAAGGGGACTGGACAGATTTCTGGAGGAGAAGTCCATCGCAGGCTACAGGCCATGATAGTTAGTGCAACCTCCTTACTTTAGAGTTAGGCTACCTCGGAGTGCCAGATGCAGGGGAGTGGCAACAAGATGCACATATCTAGTTGTCTTGTGTGTTCCCTGAGGCATCTGGTGGGCCACTGTGAGGTGCAAGAAGCTGGATTAGATGGGCCTTTGGCCTGATCCAGTGGGGCTCTTCTTATGTTAATAGTGGTGTTTGCCTTCGTATCAGTGTTGCTCCCTCTCGCTGCACAAAATAAGCTGTGAGCTGGGCTTGATTATCCCCTCTGGCTACGGAATGCTTGGGTTTCTATAGCCTGGAGCCAAACGCATAAGCTGTGTTGTGACCAGCTCTCCTCTGGGACTGCCATCTCTCACTGTAGGAAGCTCAGTGCCAGAGTCTACTTCAGCAGGAGCTTTATTCAACCCACTTCCAGAAAGAGGAACTCGCAAAGCTTTTCAGTTCTTTCCAAAGAGCCAGGAAAACTGGAGCTTGCCAAGGGTGCTGAAGGACTGAAGCGAGGACTGCTACCAAACTGCAGGCCCTCCCAATGATTCTGTTCTCTGAGAGTTCATGTGATGGATAGATAACACCGGGAGAGGTTGAAGGAAGAATGCACTTCCCTGTTGCTGGACTAAGGGTGTAAAATCTTGCATCAGAAATCCAGGATTCTTCTGGGCTCCCCTTTTCCCTGTCCACAGTTATGTGTCCTCACATGTAGCTGTCTGGAACTGTGTGTTGTGGATTTTACTTCAGGCCTGCCTCTTATAAAAGATTTGTTTCCATACCACCCGGCGAGGGTGTTCTCTTACTCATCTGTTTGCTGTCGACAGCAAAGTTACTTAATTGGCACATTTGATAATTGCTATTTTTCATTTCTGCTTTCTGTTGTTGGTGGTGGTGGTGATAGTTTTTTTTAATGGCTTGCAAAGGTAGATAAAAACGTTCTTTAAGATATTTGGCATTTTTTGAAAGTGGTGGGAGATGCGCTTGGCAGTTGTAAAGGAAATCATTTCAACTCACATCATTCTGTTTCTCTTAAGATCCAGAAACGCTTCAGACACTCAAATACCAATTGACCAGGTATTTGAAAACATGAATTCTGGGAAATTGAAGCATATTTAGTGGGGAGGGGGCATGGAATAAGACGATATTCACCCATCACTTTGGGCCATTCCCGATGATGGAAATTATTTCCCTCCCTTAGTCCTGATCTGTACTAGTAACTCTATATCCGGCCTCTGCTCTTCTTCCCCCCACCCCCCACCCCCCCGGCAGCAGGGAGTGACATGTAACTTGCAGTGGATCATTGGATGTTCTGGTGCTGGAAGGTTCATCTTTCAGTGCTGTGGAAGATGCAAAAATTATAGCATCCTTCCCACTGAAACCTCAGGGGAAATTTTGTTCATGTTTGAAAACGTGGGGGGGGGGGAAGAATTCATTGCAGGGTGTGCAGGACTCGGGGGAGGGAGCCTCAGAGGGGGATTGTCATCCAGGTTATTAGGTGTGTGGACCACTTGTGAGAGTATTTGTTAAAAAGCGCTGTAGTATTTTGTGTGTATTTTGTAACTAAAAACATTAGGCCTTGTGTGCCTAACAAGATAGAGGCAGAGAACGTCTACATATTCAGCCTAATGGGATTCTTCCTCCCATTTCTTAGTTTCTTAAAGCCCTTTTGCAAGAGCGGCACCAAAAGAGAGGGGGCAACAACAGGGAGTGCACATCCTCTTAAGAATAAAACTACACAGAACAGTCCGTTTCCCCAACTTTCTGTAGCACACTGTAGCCCCGTTAAGAAATGGACCCTAGGATGGGATTGTGCAGGTGTAGCAGGCTGACTCCCAGTGAATGAGACAAAATAAATAAGAGGCAACTGGCAGTACCATGGGAGGTTCAAACCTTGGGAAGATGGGATACTTGGGGGCACTTTATGATGGTAGGGGAAAAGCCTCCTCCCCTCCCCTGCTTGGAGTAGCAGCCTTCACTGAAACTGAAAGGAACTCCACTGAGAATGCAGCCGTAGAGAGGACATGGCGGAGTCTCTCTGCTTGTCAGTCTTGATGTCACTGCGCTGTCCACTTGCACATCTACCTGCCACACTGCGTCTGCAGTGCCAATGCCCCAGTTGAGAAAGGGTTTGTGCGGGGTTAGAACACTTTGTCTCAGTCAAGCAGCCTTTGGGGTAGGCAGGGGAGGGTTTGGCGATGCTCAAAGAGCCATTTACTATTTTTAGAAGATTAATGCTACAGAGTCTCTCTTTTTCCGGTAGTCTGTCCCGCGGATAATGGTCCAATCTGCCAGCATCGATGCCAGCGCCACAAAAACTAAGCAGGTATGGTCCTCGGCAAGTCTTGCCACGTGTGAACGGTATTTGGGCTGGTTTCCCTGTAAGTTTTTCCCCTCTCCACAGTTAAGCATTCACCTTGGCCCTTAACTATTATCTCTCTGTGCCTCGGCCCTCCTTCTGCAAAACATCACGTGCCTTGTGGGGTGGTTGTAAGGATTACCAAGGTAGTGTCTCAGGTGGCTGCTGTGGTTAGTCGGGGACTAGATGGTCCAAAATATACAGAGGACTTGTGCGAGGAGAGGTAAATGTCCAGCCTGAAGGAGGGGGCCCAGGTTCAACGCCCCTCTCAGCCATTCAGCTCACTAGATGACCCCTGGACCAATCACTATCCCTCAACCCAACATACTTCACTAGGGGGTTGTGAGCAGTAGTGTCATCTTACCGGTACACTGGGCGGGTCATCCGGGTGATTGGCAGCGTGCTCGCTGCATTCCATTGCGTAATGGTGAAAGCCCGCCCGCCACAGCGGGCGGGCTTTCGCCATTACACAACGGAACGCAGCGAGCACGCTGCCAATCACCCGGATGACCCGCCCAGCATACCG
>JAJKFI010000038.1:1526760-1567894 GCA_029204185.1 Lerista edwardsae
GCAGCGAGCACGCTGCCAATCACCCGGATGACCCGCCCAGCATACCGGTAAGATGACACTACTGGTTGTGAGGATAAAACGGGGAGGGGAGAATAGCACAGAGAGCTACGCTTTGCATACGAGTGCAGTGCATATTGCATGTATTTAATACAAGAATAAAATAATAATTTACCTTTCCCATGCTGAAGCAAATGCCCAAGGCAGCTTACAGAGTTCCACACTAAAATATTCAATATATAAAAACAACAATAAAATAATGTTTTATTGATAAAACATTAATAAAAATGATGAAGCCATGGAGGGGAGCAACTTTTTGGACTAAAATATTCTTACAGAGGTCAGACCTCAGCCCATCACCCTGCCCTCCTTGAAAAGCCATAAGGGAGATGGTAGTTATTCTTGGTTCTCCTGCAGGGGATTCCATAATTGTGATGTCACTACAGAGAAGGTGGCCTAAGAGGACAGGTCGAAATGTATGGAGGAAAATGGTCCCTCAGATAACCTGAACTATGAAGGGCTTTAAAGGTCCATACTAGCACCTTGACTGGGGCCTGAACATGAATGATGAGCCACTGCCGTCACTGAAGCAGCTGTCCAAGGGACTCAAACTGCTTCACTCCTGTAACCACCCAGGCATCTAATGTGCAGCAGCCCCTGTTTCCTGTGAGGGGTCATTTTGCTTTGGGAAGCGCAATCAGGCCCCTGCTCCCCAACATTTCATCTTAAAGTGCATCTCTGCGATGGGGCCCTTTCCTGTGGTTGCCTTGTCGGCATCCTTTCCACACGGCTTCTCTTGACCTTGTGTGTGGGGTCCTTGTCAGTTCTGGGAAGAGCTCCTTCCCTCTCCAGCAGTAGAGGCCAGGTGGTGCGTGTAGAGAATGTGTCCAGTCCCATGTGACCTTGGATCCAGGGCAGTGTAGGAAGTAGGCATGCTGCGGTAGCTTCCAATTACTAAAGGAGAAGACCTTCCTCGCTGACCCCCCCCCCACCCTGCCAAAGGGAGGACTGGGTAGATTTAAAGGCACCTTGCAGCACACAGGTTGGCCAAAACTATTGATCTTACCAATTTAGTTGATGCTGTTGCCAAGGCATACATCACTAAAATGGACTGTTAATCTTCGAAGGCTCTGTTAACTTCATACCCTGCAGGGTTTGTCGTGTTGCAATTAATGTATCTGGGAAGGGACCGATGTTTGGATCAGAGGGGGCTATGCAGGGTGACACTTGACTTGAAAATGAGTGATTTATCCCTCCTGTGAATTAAGCCAAATAACTGGGAGAGACTTATAGATCTTACTTGTATTTCCTCTTCACATAAATCGCCTTCTTCAAACAGCAAGTGCCCGTTTCCTGTAATATAAATATTCTTTCAGTAAATGATGTTGGGTATATTTCTTGTGCTGTATGCATTTAGATATTAATCCCCCCCCCAAGTCTGCCATAACAAAATGCCCATTAGCCAAACTGCTTCTCGGGAGCCAGTTTGCCGGCATTCAAGTAAATGAATGTGCTGGCATTCAAATACAGGGGCAACTCTGTAGGATCAGCCTAGTTTTTTAGTCCTGGGACTAAGGTATGTCTACACACGTGAATCCCAGAACTATGTTTTAAACAGGGGGTGCCGTATGGACTAGAGCATGTTCAGTGCTCAACAATCTCAGCTTTAAAAAGAAAACTGGGAGGCCATAAGATTGCAAGGCCATAAGAGTTTTGAAAAAATGTAATCCCTGTGGGTGCTGATAGAATTGCCTGCCGTGAGCCCTAGACATTACTTGTGGGTCCCAACAGCTTCATGCTGCACAGACCCTGTTTCCACCGTCTAGTTAACAGCGGGTTCTGTTTTAAGCAGTGTAGCAATGGCAGGCAAGGGGGTTGTTTCCTTGAAGCCAGGAGTTGAGGAGTGCTTGGCAGGGGCAGAGTGGGTGATGCAGTGCAGGCAGCGGAATCTTCCCGACTTTTTGCAAAGAAATGGGTTGAGGGTGGCAGCTTGCTTAGAAGGAGGTAGGAACTTCGGGGCAAAGCAGGGAGGCAGCAGAGGCCACACAGACTTGTGGACAGCAGAGAGGAGGAAGGCTCACGAGGAGGTCTGCTGGACTGGTTCAAGGGTCCAGCTTCCTATCCCACCCAGAGGCCAACCAGCACTTCTGGGAAGGCCACAGGAGGAGGTCTTCAGGCAACAAGCTGCTTGTCCCCCAGCAGATGGTCTTTAGAGGTACTTCCCGGGACAAGAGATCCTCTTCAGCTGTCTTGCCTAATTGCCACTGGTTAGCCTCCATTAGAAAAAAAGAGTGGGGGATATGTGAGAGTGAAAAGCTAGATTCTGTAGGTTATGGAAGGAAGGTGATGAGGAACCAGGAACAAACAGGTTCAGTGCCTTGTCAGTCCTTTTGGACAAACTTGTAGAAGGTAGCTCTGTCAGTGATGATGCCTGCATTGCTTGACCGCATTGCTTTCTCCTTCAGATCAGCCATGGGGAAGAGAGCAAAGAACCATTTGAAACGGCTGTGCGGTCTGCAGAGCTGGACAGGAACCCTGAGAGGTCACCCAAAGTGCCTTCACAGCAGTCTACGGCGGACATTCAGGCACAGGATTCCCAAGAGGGACCTCCAAGCCCCTTGAGTGAAGCATCTAGCGGCTATTTCTCGCACAGCGTTTCCACTGCGACCCTTTCTGAAGCACTTGCGCCAGGGAATGACACCTCCCTGCAAGCTGGAGTCCAGACGCCCACAGCAAGTGATGCCCCCCAGCCTGCAGTGGCTGTCCAGCTGGCATCTGCTACTGAAGTTCCTGTGAAATCCTGTTCTGCGTTAGTTTCCGAGGGTTGTGCGTCTCCTGTGAGATGTGATGTGGTTGCCTCTGGCATTAAAACAGGCCATATAAGAACTAAGGACAGTGACAAAATGAATGGGGAAGGCAATGTAAGGTCAATGCCAGTGGTTGCCTCTTCCAGGGCTTCAAGTAAGGACCAAGCAGTTGCCTCTGTACCTGCAGATGTTAAAAACTGTCCTTCTGCCTCTTCCAAGCAAGAGTTGCTGTTGACTCCTCAGCAGGTGATTTCACCAGGGGGGAACCCTCCTATTGGGCATGAGAAAACAGCACCCGTTTCTCAAATGGGACCTTCCAAATCTCACGCTCTTCCTGACCTCTCACCCCAGCCTAGCATCGCAACCTCTCCATTCAAAATCCAAAGAGTAAGGCCATCAGAACTGAGGTCCTTCTCAAACATGCTAGGAGGAGAGCCGGAAGGATTTTCAGGCTTCGAGGAAGAGAAGCTGGGAGAAAGAAGCAAGCAGAATTTGCAAGAGAGAGGCCACAACAATGGCTCAGAAACCATCTCTGAAGAAAAACTGGAAGTGATCTCCGACTCGGAAGAAGGAAACGAGCTACCAGACTGGCTTAAGGAAGGTGAATACGTGACTGTTGGTACAAATAAAATGGGAACGGTCAGATATGTTGGCCCAACAGACTTCCAGGAGGGCACGTGGGTTGGTGTCGAGTTGGATTTGCCATCAGGTGAGTGTCACAAATGATGCTGGGGTGCAAGATTTTGGTCTTTATTGATTTTTTTACAATGCATTTCTAGAATTCTGTTCCAGATGAGGCTGTTCTGAAATGCCTCCTCCCAATTCACGAGCCCATTTGAGGCAGCTAATTGGGCAGGGTATTTCAGCACATGGGGGAGGACAAAAGGGTGTTACAGTGATAGTAGTGGTGCTTCCCCTGGTGTCCACCAACTGGTGGATTTTCTCTCTCTACACACATGCGCACAGCTTCTTAGAATGCCCTCCCCACCCAGAACAATACCACATCACAGAGCTTTTGCAGAAATGTAAGGAGGGGGGGAATGGAGGAGTGCTGCTACCACTGCAAAACTGGGAATGGTGGTTAAAAAAGATTCAGCTAGCAGAAGTGCACATGCCATTTGCCCCCCCCAACCCAGTCCCTCCCCCTTTTAACCAAAAGTTCTCACTAGATAGCCTTTGATTTGTTGTTACTTATAAGCGTCTGTGTCTTATTTTTTAAAAAGCAATCTCTTACACCTGTGCTTCCCAAATTAACCCAGCCTGTGACATCCTCATCAGTCTCCGAACCTGGAAGTAAGTGGCAATGACATGCCAACACAATCACATCAGCACCACTTACTTCCGGGTCACACTCCAAAAAAGGCCTCAAAAATAGTGGGAAATGGTCCAGGGAAGTGGGTGGCCTGCTGCTCCAGACCTCCACATGGTGATCCAACTCATCGTGTCGCACTCATGCTGCCGAGCGGCTCAGCCAATACGCGTCCTGCCATGGCCCCAGCAACGTGTTGCAACACCCAGTTTGAGAACCTCCGTCTTTAATTAAAACAAAATATTAAGGTGCGCAAGTAGAAACTTCTACAAACACAAAACGTTATAGCGGCAAACGTAAAACATTTTCAGTAATGGTGAATAGTGTAACCATTAAGCATGAAAAGGCTGCTTTAATAATGCCAACATCTATCTAGCCATGAAGCAAATCTCTCCAAAGAAGACATTTCAAAGTGGTGAGTGGTGCCACCACCAGGAAGGCTCCGTGTCTCATAGCTGCTCGTCATGATGGGACAGAGATCAGGACTTCTAAAACTGATCTGTGGGCTTGGAAGAAGATGGGCTTGAGAAGGGAGGTGGTGGTGCACAGTGAGGGCCTTATGTGCGCCCTCAGTCTGCTGCTCACCCATTGACATGTTTGGCTGTGGAGGGCATCTCTGTTGTCCTTTATTCACAGCTGGTTCTCTTGTGGTCTCATCCCATTGCTCCAAAGACTTGTCCATGGTACAAGTCAGCTGCATACAAGCTTTATTGAGCAAGCTGTATTCTATTAATGTAATGGAGAAACTCTTGGGAAAGCTTCTGGGGATAGGGGGGAGACAAAAGATATGAAGTTCTTTGAAGGACTTGGGCAATTTTCTCCATTGTTTATTTAGCTAACAAGGAAAGAGGAGGATATCGGGCAGCATTAAGAGTGGAGGGGGAGACAGAGTTGGCCCTAAGGGATGTTTTGTGCAGGAGTCCTATTGAAATAACTTGCACATCTCCTGTTCATTTCTGTGAGGCTTGCCAAGGAGAACTTCCAGCTGAATTGTGCCCTCATTAATGATGAGTAAGAAGCAATGCTGCTTGGGTTTTCTGCCTTGCACAGCAAAATGTCTCCCACTGACCTGGTTTCACCAAGATTAGAGTACACTGTGCAGTGACCCTCCCTGATGGGAACAAATGGAAGAGTGTTGCATTTATGGTATCCCTTTGCTTTCCTCCCCTACAGGTAAGAATGATGGTTCTATTGGGGGAAGGCAATACTTCAAGTGCAATCCAGGGTATGGTCTCCTGGTGAAACCGGGTCGGGTAAAGAGAGCGACGGGGCCTGCAAGACGTCGGAGCGCCGGGCTAAGACTGCAAGGTGGAGTCATGCCCGAGAACCGGAGGAGCGGTAATTTCTCAGGCTCTGCCTCCAATTTGGCTTCTCTAACTGCCTTGGCCAAATCTGAAGGAGGACCTGCTCTGCGACCCGAGAAGACCCAAAAGGCCACAGAAAACAGGAAGTCCTGGGCTAACTGAGGTCTGCCTATCAGGCCAGCTGGTCCAATATGGAGCTGATGCTTTGGAGCAGCCTTACTTGCACAACTCTTCCAACCAAGTGGGAAGGACAGCTGGTCCATAGCAGACTCAGATCAGGGCAGGGGTGTTTCCCACCTGGGTCACTGGCCTTTTTTTTGTCATGAGGGAGTAGCACATTGAGACTCCGGATGCAAATGTGACACTAAGGTGTGTGCTTTACCTTTCGTCCTGCCCATACACTGGCCGTGAGGTTGTGAGCATGTGGTTGAAAGAAAGCCATTTCCCGTATCATTTGCTTCAGCTCCTGCAAGAGATGTAGATGGGACCTCTTTACAGAAGAGATGCCAAATACAACTTGGAGCATTGTCATCTCAAGGCTCATCCTTAAATCATGAAAAGCAAAGAAAATCTTACGGCCTGGCAGGTGACGGTTTATTAAAAACAGTGCCTCTTTTTCTGTGCTCTTGTGGAAGTTGGTGGGAAGGACTTGCTCCTCACTGTGCTGGTATGAGAGTTTAGAGTCAGTCTTTATGAGTGTCTTTCCCATATGCCTAAAATGGTTTATTTTTCTTTTTAAAGCATATCCTTAATCTAAGTGGTCATGATGGACTATTAACTTTTTCTGTAGGGAGAATGCGTGTGTGGTTGATTCTCTCTCTCCTCCAGGATCTTGATCTTGTTGATTGCTATTACTTCCGCATGCCCTTTGGTGCTACTGTATATTGCATACTAAGTTGATTCCCAGTGGTTGGTCCAAGTAATTCCAGCGTGCAAAGAGAGAGTTGCTTGTAGCCACAGCTGGGCACCCTTCCTGGGCGTCTTGCGTTTTAACTGGCGTGTCAAGCAGATGTGTTCTTTTCCCCCAGTGCTGTTGTATTTATTGTTATTTATTGCTATATTTTAATAATAATGATAAAGCCCTTGCGACTTACAATCAGTCCACTGCCTGCCGTTGCACAAAGGCGCACATCCTGCTGAGGGCCACACCAGGTGCTTTGCACATGCCTGCTGAACAGGTCTCTTTCTGCTACACCTCCTTGAAGTCTTCCTTCACAGCAGCTTCTTCTCTTAAGTCAGTTTAATCTCTGGCGATTTGGAGCATGTGGCTCGACTGGAATTCCTAATTTCTGTCATTGCATTTAGACCTGGCCTGCAGAACTTGTGATGCACCTAGTTGAGTGCAGCCCTTCAGCCATGTCCGGTGGCTTATCATGGGCCTTGCAATAGCACATCACCTGTTTCTACATTCCCAAGCAGGCTGTTTCTGGAGCCCTTGATAGCCATTTATGGCTAGTGGTACCTGTTCACCTTGGTGGGTCACAAGGTTGTGCATGCCCACCCCAGCATGGCCAGGCACATCACTGAGACTTGCAGCTGATTCAGACATAACCTTCTGCCATCATGGGAGCATCTCATATATATGTTCGGGGTGGGGCAGTGCTGGAATGGACTTCAGCCAAGCAACTTGCTCACCAATGTTCCTGCAAAATTGCCTATGGCTGGAATCCATCTGAAACTTGCAAATCACTCACAGCTTCACTGAATACATAATATCATATTGCACAATTTTAAATGCAGGCACTTGTGAGGAATAGCTAACAGGATCTGGGCTGCCCTTCAGTTTAGTTAAACGTAAGGGGATGGACACCTTGATCAAATGTAGCTATTTCAGCTCTGTTGGTGACTTTTACAACATAAGTGAAGTCTGTCCTTGTTGTGTAGATGTAGACCCAAGTGCCTTACATAATCATTTCAATCAGCAGTTCCCAAGCTGTGAGTCCATGGACCACCAGTGGATGGTGACTCCATTTTTGGTGGGTTTCAAAAAGGCAGATTAGACTGTGTGCATCAAGGATTAAACAACCTGCCACCTGGGAGGCAGGGAGCACTGCTGCTCAGTCACCATCAGCCTCAGAGGCTTTAGCAGCTGGTGAAGGGAAACCTTTTTTTGGGTGGGTCCTGATGCTAAAACACTTGGGAACCACTGATCTAGGTTGATCTAGGAGTTGTGGTCATACTCTTTGTTTTCCAGGTATAAGGATGCTGATTTAAGTGTAATTGGTCACTGTATGCATAACACTAAGTTAAAATAGAAATGCTAGAAAATACCCTTGAGTAGTGGCCAGTTTTTCTAGCCCATACTACAGCTTTTATTTCTTTTCATTTCCCTGAGCAACTTGAATAACTGTTTTTATGAAATGAAATATCTAAAGACCCAGGAAAAGTGAAATACATTTGCTCTGTTGCCCACCCATCCCAACCGATTCCTCTACTGCTGTTCATTTGCAATTGGAATTCTGTTATGTCTGGTGTCTGCAGAATGAAGGTTCTGAGCCCTCTATGCTGTGCATCTCTTTTTAAACTGTCATCCTGTGGTCCTCATTCAGAGCAAATGAAGCACACCCAGGCCTGTTGAAATTGGTGAGACTTAAATTATTTTTGACTCCATGAGGGCTAGAAGTGTGATTCCATTTTTGTAGGGGATGGAAATAATCTTTCAGTGTGATCACAGGAAACCAAATTACAAGAACCTCAAAGGTGCTGTTACAGGGTAGATGAAAGAACCTGCTGCAACTATTTCCTCGTGGTGGTGATGGTGGAATGCAGCCTTGCCTGTCCTATTGCTAACTACCTACTTGCATGCATGGCCAGGCTGATTAGCTAAAGCAGCCTAGCAGCTAAGACAGCTGCAGTGATGTCTTCTGTGCACAGATTCTTGCAAAATTTCTCATGCACTTTACCCACGAAGGGTACAGTAGTCCTTCAAAGAAGTAACTGTTGCATTGAAGGCCATGATCCAGGCAGCTCCTTTAGATGCTTATGCCTTTTTGTCTCTGAACACTGCTCTTCCTGTGCCATAGCACAGTGATATGTTTGCTGCCCCCTTCATTTTTCTTCAAAATAGCTGCACAACCCTGAATATAAGCTAGCTTCCCTTCCACATTTGCTCTTCCCCTATTTCTTTTCCAGGGAGTGTGGGAGGAGGCGGCAGCAGGAAGACAGAGCTGCACAACCTGCCTCCAGCAAACTGCTACCTGAGGCAACTGCTTTAGATGGCCTTGTGGGTGGGCCAGAGCTTCTTAGTGGAGCACACACTTTGGATGCAGAAGGCTGCAGGTTCAGACCCTGCCAACTCCAGGAAGGGCTGGGAGAGAACCGTTTCTCTCTTTAACCCTGGAGAGTCACTGCCAGTCGGCATAGTCAATATGAGCTAGTGGACCAATGTTTCATTCGGCAGAAAGCAGTTTCCGACATTCCTGCCAGGCAGTTTTCTGGATTGTTCTCTTAGCAATATGGTGCACCTTTTCCCTTTCTGAATTAACTGGTTGTGTAAGAGTCCTCTGGGTCTGTTCTATCCTCTGAATCATGGAGGGCTTTTGAGACTGTGTGGGTGTAAGTGATCAGGTTCCCAGGTAAACTGAGTTCCCCACTGTGATTTCCCCATTCCTTTGCACCCGCAGTAGAGTTTTCCAGATTGTGACAGTGCAGCCTCCAAAGGAAGTCACCTTCTTTTAATGAGTTAATAGTAAAGCCAAGGCTTTCTGCTCCCGAAGTGTCTCCCTAAATCATCACTGAACAGTCAAAATCCAAAAAAACGTTTCTTAAAATGCAGGTTTTGAAATATAGAAGTGGTTCTATTCAGTTATTTTCTGCTGAATTCACTTTCTCTTTCTACACTACTGTATCTTCATCAAAGTCTTGGAAAGCAAGAACTTTTATACCTGAATTGAGGGTGGCAGCTGCCTACTGAGTTCCTTTTGTAGGAGCTGAAACATTGCCCTGTCAACTAACTCCGTTGCTTTCATTTAAGGAAGCTACAAGTGCCTTACCTCTCAGCCCAATTGCGTCTACCACACATGGTTATCACATGGTGGGCTATTGGTTTGCAGCAGTTCAGCCAGCAACTGGGCTGACTGTTCTCCTTGCCATCAAAACAATTTTCTTTTCAGTTATTTTATGCTGATGTAGGGAAAAAACCCTGCTCTAAACCACATGGTGACAGTCTGCAAATAAGCAACTTTTACATGATCAGCAGACCCCCTGTGACAGCGGCAGTGTGTCCTCTGACCCCTTTCTCAAATATCATGGACAGATTTGGGAAAGTAGGACTCCCAGGGACTTGAAATGTCTCTTGGAGTTATCCAATATTAGATGAGAGAGAGAGAGAGCCATTTGTTTTAAGAACATGTTCAGTTACTCAGCACGTGTGCCTAGTACCAAGGACAGTTAATAACAATCTTCACTCACTGGAGTGTGGGACCAGCAAGTCAGCCTGAGATGGTAAAGGCTTCTGAAGAATAGTCACCCATGGTCTGCTGCTTGAACAGGGGGAAACTTAGTATTTGGATGGGGAAAACTCTTGTGACTTCCTCACAGCTGTTGCAGCCCTGTTTCTGCAGCCAGATTTTTCACTGCCATTCATTTCAGCAGCCCCAAGGTCTCTGATTTTGAGAGTGGAGCAAGATCCAGTCATGTCCACATCCAAGAGGGAGCTGCCAAAAGGATATGTAGAAGCCACTTTCATTTTGGAGGTGGTTAGGTGTGCCTGGTGATACGCACTGGGAAGGCAAGAGATAAATGGAGGTGGTCTCGAATAAGCCCTAACTTGCAGGCTCAAACCATTAAATGTTGTAAGTGGGGGGAAAGGGCACCTTCCTACCCACCCCTCCAGCCTAAGCTACAAGACAAGGCATTTTCATATTCAGCACTTGGCTGGGCCACTTCCAAGTTCCTTCCTACTTTGTAACTGACACTAACTTTTCTGAAGTTTTTGGAGAGCTTTTTGAAACTGTCTCTTCTGTTGATTTGTCTTGTGATGATGATTATTATTTTTTGTAATTGTAGAAAGACTGTATATAAAGGACGGATGTTTAGATGGTGGTATTAAGTGTTGCTGGTCATACCTGGTTCAATATGCTAAAATCCAAAGATTCTTGTAATGAATTGTAAAGTTTTTAATCTATTGTACTATACTAAACTTGTAATATTGTATTATACCTGTGACATGATGTATGATCTAAATTAAACACCTGCTTTAGGTCAAGCCTCCTTCTGTCTCCCATCCTCATTCCTAAGCAGAATACTGCAGAAAGGCTCACACAGAAGAACTTACTCCAAGACGTTGTATGCTGGTTTCTTCCCTGCCCCCAGCATGCATTCTGTAGCCTGTATACATAATGGAAAGTGATCAAGTTGTATAACTTCACTATTTCAATTTGATTAGTCAAGGGGAGGAGGTTAAAGAGATGGACTAAAGGTCAAACCCCTTGCCCCCAATTAGGAGGATCAATTAGAAGCTAGCAGGGCTGGGAACCTTGTCTGGGAGGGGCAGCTGCTCACTGCTATAAACAGTCTAGCATAAGACAGACCACAGCTATGAATCAGTAAATGAAACCCCTCTACATCATCTCTGGCTTCAGGGGTTCCAACAAGCATTTTCAATAATATTTTTATATTCAATTCGTTAAAACTAAAGCTTTGCTTCTCAAGCTGTGGAACTGTAGCATGTCCACCGTGAGTATATCTTGCCTTGACAATTACAGTATTTATTAGTGGGAAAGCTCATCGCTTTCCCTTCAAAACTAGTTAGGAGCACCGACCAGAGCCTGCAACCCATTTTTATGGTAGTCCAGGTATGCACCAAGGTATGCATTGAATCAACTGCAGTTCGGACACATGATACACTGCCAAAGGGCAAGATACAATGCGGGTTACTCTGGACAGAACCTTGTACAACTCATCTCTGTAGTGAAACGGTTAAAAATTCCTCACTCCCTGCAGTGTTGAAGCACAGTTATCCGTGGTGATTCCTCTGCCCTGGCTGCTGATGACATAAGAGTGGGAGATGAGAGAAAACTAAAGAGCAGAAACACAACTGCATTAGAAGAGGAATAATGCACCACAGGCTGTCATTGTAGGTGATAGCAGCATGATGAGGGACACTGTGTTTAATTTCTGCCCTTCATTGTTTTTTCTGTAATCTGCTTTGTAAACGTTTTGTTGAAAAGCGGTATACAAATACTCTTTGATTCCATGTAATGTTTAATACAGACCACTCTTAATGTGACCTTTGCAGCAAATCCTAATAGTTAAACTTCTTAAATCCCTTGCTGAAATTTAATTTTATTGCAGGCTGTCTGACTGTGTGCTAGCTTCCCTAGCATTTTAATATAGCAGGGAATTTATCTTAGTTGCCTTGACCCCTTTCTCTCCCCCACCAAAACATATCTGGGCTCATCTCTAGTGATGACAGAAGAAAAATCACCCCTGTGTTGTCAGGACAGTGTATGTGGAGTTGTGAGCTACTGAAACATGCAAGGACATGGACAACTGTTCATAGAAACAACAGGACCAACACTTTTTTCAGTTATACATTTTTAATTTTCTAGTAGGTACAATACTAAAATAAACACAAATTAAAAAAAATTTATTAAAACAAAACTGTACAAAAAAGCAGTTATACTACAATTTAGTTACAGAACAGTCTACTGTCCAAAAAGGCACTAATAATCCAGAATAGGAGATACAATGATACAGGACTCATTTGTTTTTTTTTAACTAGTTTTTTAATCAATACACTAGAGTGCTCGTTTCTCTCCTTCTCCATTCACGTACAGAAACAAGAACTTCTGCCACAGTCAGTACACATTGGTATAAATATGAGCCCTACATAGAAAGATGCAGCCTCTTTCTCTCCTCCCTCCTCTTGAAAAATGGCAAAGAGGTCGTGGATTGGGTTTGGTGCGAGTGTGTGTATAAAATTTGAATGGAGAAGAAAAAAAATGTTTTACACACACAGAGAGAGAGTCTGTGGCACTTTGTAACAGTGACCCAACAGACGTGTTTAGTTTTTCAAGTGGGTGACGAAATCAAGGCCCAGAAAAGTGTTCAACCTACAAGAGTGTCTCAGGAGAGTGGAAGGGGAAGACTCTCCTTTTTCTTGGGGTTTCTGTGGCCTGGCTTTTGGCAGATGCTCCAGTGCCAGAGTTCATGATCCACCCACCCAGCCCATTCCAACAACAGCAAATGAGGCAGGCAAGAAAGGCTTGAGCCTTGCTTTCTTCCCATCATTCAGGGAAGTCTCACAGGGCCGGTCATTCAGTCCCGCAGTCCCCATCTGCACTCCAAAGTGACACAGGCCAGGCACAGGTCTCCATTCGAGACCTGAATGGCCTCCATTCGAGAGATTGCTTTGAAAAAGAGAATGCAAACATGGTTATATGTGAACTCAAGGCACTGACCATTCTGTAAGAAAATGTATTTCTGGGCTCAGCAGCAATGATGCCAGTTTCCGCTAGTGGCTGGGGAGGATCCTTGAAAACCCAAGCTAGGCTGTCATTTCAGGTAACAAAGGATCTGAGCCAGATCTTAGATATGGCTCAAGGTGTCAGAGATGTTGCACTTTCCCTGTTACTGTGTATGCAATTTGGTACCAGATGGGGACTGCCAAAACTGACTTGCCTAGATCATAGGGTTGTTTTAGGGGGTAAGTGGGATTGATTGCAGAGGCACACTCTGGGCACATAACTATCACAGGGTGTATCCTAAGTTGCCTTTTTTTGGCAGTAGTCTCACCTTGATCAGCCCTCTTTCCTGCCTGCTGTGCTTTGAGAACTCTCTAAGACATGTGGCATGATTGAGGACTCCATCCTCTGTAGGAAGGTCTTGGCTAAGATGTTTGGGAACCCCATACAAAAGGAGTGGTAACCACTCGAGCACTGCTGTATTCGCATCCTACTGCTTTAGGAGGTTGAGCGTTGTGCCTGGGTTCAATATCACTAAGAGCAACTATTGTCATCACTAATTAAAGGGAAAATTTGCTCAATTTTTTCTGAGCTATACTTTGATATTAAAAGGGGGGTTAGGAATCATATGTCTGAAGGGATTGAAGGTCTTAGCCCAGAGCCTGACTTTAACAGAAGGGACCAGAGAGAGGAAGGACAAGAGAGAAACTGCAGCTTTTTCAAAAAACAGTGTCATACATATCAAAGACAAAAGACAGGCATATGGATGTTAACAAAAATAAGTAGCAAAAGAAATTTGATTAAAAAAAATCCTCTCACATCATCCTATACTACATCCTCCTTCTGCTTAGCAGAAAATTGTACGTACACAAAAATACAAATACACAATTTCGTAGAACAGTCTGATTTTAATATATTTATATATATTTATATTTATATGAGTGGCAGGTTAGTTTATTATACGGAGCTTTTTGCACTTTTGGCTCATATGCAACAAGGCTTATAAATTCAGCTGTAGCTTTTCATTCAGGTTTAGACTGTTATTTTTTTTCTTCCTTATATAGCTTTTTAAAAACAACTGTTTCTCTTTTTTTTTTCACATTTAAAGCAGCATCCAATCTGCAGTAGGAGTTGGTGGCAACAGCAGGGGGTGGGGGCTGGATACAGACAGGAAGGGAGGGATACATTCCAGTGTGTTGTGGGAGAGGGTGGGGGAAGAGGACATTAAAATTTGAAGGACAAAAAATGTGGCTGCAGGACAGTGAGACACAGATTTACCTCTTGAGGTAGGCTGAACACAGTATGGCAGACCAAAACACCGGACAAGGTGCGCATTGCCACCACAAGTAGTGAGAAAGGAGGGAACATGGGTACACAGGGGCCAGGCAACTGGCCCTTAAATTAGAAAACATACGCGCGCACACACGCACGCACACACACAGAGCTTGTCAAAAGGCTACAGTAAAAAGCTCTTAGCGATAATGGGATGTGGCTCAGCAAATACATACGTGAATGGCAGAAAAGGGAGTCGTTCTTCGGGGGACACAGCCCCTCTCCCCCCAGGCGCAAATCCTGCTGGCTTCCCAGGTGTGATGGGTCCCCCCCTCCTGCTCATGTTGATGGGTTACATTAAAAGTGCACAACACGCTGAATGACAGGACACGGCTTCTCCCTCCTGCACTGCCAACTCCTTCGAAGGCCAGCATCCAGCCCAGGTAGAGGTAAATTGTACTTCCTCCAATACAAATGCAACATGGAGGAGCGGCCATGGGGAGGTTGGAAGAAACTACTACATCCTTTCCTTTTCAAAAGAGATTGCTGAGAGTGACTTCCAAGCCAAGCCAACTCTCCTCGTCCACAGAATAGCAGACATTAGTGTCGGGCATTAGGCATGACCATCAGCACAAGACCCTTGGTGGGGCTGGAGGCAAGCATGGAGTTGCTACAGTAATTCCGTCCTCCCAAGATCACAGAGGTACCGTCTCCATCACAGAGTCCATCTGTGCAGCACCAAACACACCTGGTGTCACAGCACAGCTCTCAAGTGGAGCATTGCTACAGCTGTTTGCTGAGGAATTCATCCAGACAACATTTCAAGAGCAGGGGGACATCACTCCCGGTCAGTCAAGGATAACCAGGAAAATGCTCTGCAGAAGGGCTGTTTGGTGGGCTCCCTTTTGTACTCAAGACCCCTGACTGCAAAACAAACAGCCTCATTTCGGCGCAAATCTGTCTGAACTGTAGCTGTTGCCAACGTTCACGTAAGCAGTGTAGGCCACTGTTATCAGCAATTAGGAGCGCCATCCTAAAGTGGAGTTAGGCCTGCATAAGCTAAGCCAGCAAAGTTTGGCCAGCACAACGGACACCATAAAGCGTGTTTGGACCACTCTCAGAGTCAGGGAGGACGGCTCACGTCTGTGTGCTGGCCTCTCTGACACCGAGAGTGGTCCAAACATACTTTACGGTGGCCCTTGTGCCGGCCAAACTTTGCTGGCTTAGCTTATGCAGGCCTAACTCAGTTTAGAATTGCACCCTAGGACAAGTCGCAGAAACTGATCCTACTCCCTCAGACCGAGTGATGCTGCGCACACTCTGGACTCCGCATACAGTCATATGCAGTCTGCATGCAAAGAGGAGGCACAAGCAATACTACACCAGGCTCCACTGATTTCAAGGCGCCTTGGTCTAGACTGCAGGCTTTGCGCAGACTGGCTAGTCCTCACCTGATCACACTCCCCCCCCGCCCCCAGCAAGAGGAAGTGAGTCACACTTAAGCTCTGCAGAGATCAGTGAGGCTTAAGTTAGTCGTGGCTACTTTATCCTCATTATTTCAAAGAGTAGGCCCAGAATTCAGTGGTAGAGCCCAGGCACTGCATACACAAGGTCTTGTATTCAATCTTTACTGTGAGGGACCTTCAGCAGCCAGGCCGAGAAAGGCCTCTGCCTGAGACGGGGGTGGGGTGGGGAGTGACTGCCCCATCAAGGAGACAGAAGTGGGGAGGTGAGAAAGCAGCCAACCCCACCTAGGGCAACTTCACACGTGAGCACAACCAACGTTCTCTGGACAGGAGCCTTGATGCTGCCAGCAATTAACTCGTTCAAGGGACACCGTCCACTCTTACTAGGAAAGTTTTGCTTTGTTATCACGGGAAGAAAATCTTGACACCGCTGAAACTGGTGCCCATGTGGTCAATGAAACCAGCATTTCATAAGCCGCAAAAGGGGGAGGGGGAAGGGTACTTTTCTTACAGAATTAAAAAACCAAGTTTTTAAAATACCTATTTCTCTTAAAAAAATTAAATAACTGTTTTCTCCAACACATTTACAAACTTACAGCAATCAGCAAATATCTTGACATGACCAAGACAAAACGTGACAAGTTTCCAAGTTTTTGGAAACTTGATTAAGGATTTTTTGGGGGGAACTCCTTCCTAAGGGAAATGAAACAGATGCACCAATCAAGGGCGTTATGCAGCTGGAATGCTGGGCGGGAGGAACGGGTGAGCGGTAGCCCACCCGTTGCGTTGCAGTCCGTTTCGTCGTCTTCCCTGCCCCTGCGGGGCGGGGAAGACGGTGAAACGGACCGGAACGCAACGGGCGGGCTGCCGCTCACCCGTTCCTCCCGCCCAGCATTCCGGCTGCATGACGCCGCTGGCACCAGTGGCGGCAAATGATCTCCACTATGCAGACGCTCTTTCTGATATGATGCCAAATGCATGGATTTGGGGTCCAAGCGGCAAAGCACCTACTGCTTAGAATCAGACAGACAGCTAATTCCGATGAGCCACTGCAAGGGCAAGGCAATGGTCAGGGCGAACTGCAAGGGCTGGTGGCCTGCCCAGGATCACGACCATTTCTTAAGGATGGTGAACCTGCTAGAGACGTTGCAACAGCATTACATGGGATCACGTGGAACGGGACAGTGCTGGACACACCTGTGCCACAGCAGAAGCATCAGGCTACGATCCTTCGCCCAGTTGCTTGAGAGTAAGCCCCACTGGCGATCATGGAACTTACTTCTGAGTAGGCAGAGGATTGTGCTCTCAGGCAGATAACCACGGGTGGGAGGAGGAGGAGGAGCAGCTGCATGGCTGATGTCTCACAGCAGACTGTTGTAATGGGGCGGTGGCAGGAGGGCTGCCTGCCAGGACCCCCTTGTCTCACATCATGCGTAAGCAACCCACATCTATACAGAATTAGGGCGGTCACCAACACCACCCCGCCAACACTATAAAATGATTTGAAATGATCCATCCAACACCACTCACTTCTTAAGAGGTTCTCTGGAAACAGAATTCAAGTCAAGAGGAATAAAAGAGAGGCAGTGGAGGAAGCAGCCATGGCTTCTATCCAGCTTGTTTCGGCAATTCATTCACATTCCAGGCTCCCCACTCCAAGCCCTGCAAATGGAAGGCGTGCAGGGAAGAGGGAGCCTCTTGCACAAGAGACGACGCTAGCACCTCCGGCTCACTATCAAGTTCGCTTACTCACATAGGCACTTTTAGAAATGAACACTGAACACTGAAAAGCTACCAGGCATGCACAGGACAATCCATGAGACCCCCTTGGAAGCTGCCATGAGGATGAACATTTCAACCCTCGGCAAATGGCCTAGAGATCTCACTACTGAAGTTCACTCTCGGACACTGGTCTTAGCTCAGAAGAGAGACGCTCCCAACCTTCTAGACCAGTGACCAGGGATTGCTCATGTGGTGCAGATGGCCTCTGGAGGGGACCACTCTACCTCTTCAAAATCAGCACAAACAACAGAAATCACAGGACCTCTTAGGTTCCAGATGGGAAGGTGTTTGCGTAGTCTTCCTGAAATCCACCTGGACCACCAGGTTTGTTAGCACGCGAGGCAATTCTTTCCTAACAATAAAATGAGATTCTAAGGATTCCGGTGGAATCTCAATAAGACAACATACTGCAGTATTAACATCTCCAACAAAACGAATTTACAAGCCAGCTGAGAAGTTCAGCAGAATTTTTATGGTAGAACACTAAAAAATAAATAAATCAAATGCTGCTCTGATTATTTTCCTCGACCTAAAACCAGCCCACAAACTGACAATCGGAGCACAAACCCTGTCGATGCACAGAAAGAGGTCAATTTGGAGGCTAAAAATCAATTTTTTAAATCGATTTTAACTTCTGGGTTAAAAGTGTTGCCGACATCTGATAACTCACTAGGTCATTCTGCAGTCTTAAGAAAGCGCGCAGCAGTTAATGTTTGTAATAAAGGACAGCTAGAACCTCTGTCAGAGTTGAATGCAGTATTATTGTACTGAACAGTTGAAAAGGAATTTTTCTTCACTTTTCGGGTGAAATTTTGCGGGTGGAAATGTTGTACGACAGCATTTCTCCAACAGTGGGTTGTGACCTGATTTTGGGTACGTCGTGGGCCTGCCACAACCAGGACGCTGCAGGGCAATATGGTGTGTGACTCTAGAAGTGGCTTGTGGGCCACCTGCCATGTTGCCCTGCAGCTTCTGGGCCATAGTGGGCCTGAGACCCACCATAGACGACAAAGTGGGTCACGAAGGCAAGGCATTTGAGAACCCCTGTTGTATAACATTTGGACCTTTTAATAAAATGGTATCATATATTGGGAAGGGGGAGATAAAACTTAACAGAAATGAAAAAATGGTCAGGGTCAGGAATGAAAGGAATCACAGATTTAAGGATTTTTTTATTATCTAGACACAGCCCAAGTGATTAGTGCATTACTTTAATCAATGCAATGAAACGTCAGTTTCTGAAAATGGAAAGGATATTGCAGCAGCAATATTTTGATCCGATTGTACATAACAGTTGGCTACAGGGAAAAAAAATGGCTACCAAGCCAACCAGAATGTGTGATCCAGCCCCCCCCCCCCCGGCCTAGGAAAGAGCAGCTGTGGAAGCTCTATTTCTTCATACCAGATTGTTCTTGGATGCTGAACAGGTGATTTGGACAGGAGCTAAAAATTACTTTCCACACAATGAACAAACAACCCAAATATGTAATAAATTTAGCTTTAAAAAAAAGAAATAAAAATGCAACTAGATTCAGGAAACCAGTTTTATGTCCAAGGGAGTTTCACAGGAATGCCAAGGGCCTTCAAGGCTTCAAACTGGAGTCACTAGAGGGGTGCAGACAGTACCATTAGGCGGCACCATTAGGTGGGGAGGACCCCAGAGGAGAGTGAAAGACAGAGCGGAAAACCAGGAGGCCAGGCAGACCTGGGCAACCCATTGGGAAGCCCAGTAGACCAGGGCTCTACCCTCCCTCATTCCCTCCCCTCTGCACTGGGTGGCACCAAGCCTAGTCACCCCACAGCTTGGGTCCATGTTCTTTCAAAAGCAACAAGGAAGCCAATGTTTCAGATCCTGAGTAGCTGACACCGGCAGAAAAAAAAGAAGAGGTGTGAGGGGGATCTGGTCTGCATCCCAAAAATTTAACTGCAGTCGTGTCAACACCAGTTTTGGAACCAGCAGCACAGAGAGGGGACACTCAGCTTGGATGAAGAGAGACCTGTTTCCATTCAACCAGCTAGATTACCTTTCTCAGTGCAAGTCATCAGGTCAAATCTGCAAGGCTGGGAGCATTATCATTACTTCAGGGCTCCCCCTGCATGTATAAAAAGCAGCCAAGCCCTGATCCATTTTCCTCCTTGCAAGCATCCCCCAAACTAAGTTCACCTGTCAGCACACCTATCATTTCATCTAGATAGGAAAACCCAGATGCACATGTAGGACTGTTGCGTTGCATGCCCTTCCCCTCCCCTAAATTCACCATCGAAGACAATCCCAATCCAGGACACAAAAACTCCAAGCTTGGGTGCAAAAACCAATTCCACAACTTGATCTTCGCCGAATCACATATCTGAGTTATCATGGAGCCAACCAAGTGAGGCCATGATTTGGTTTGCCTGCATCCCACCTCCTTTATTCGAAAAAGCTTCATGTGACGGATGCTGGAGGAAAAGCAAGGCCAATTATATTGATATGCAGGATGGGGGGGGGGTGCGGGCAAGGTGAACTATCTCCATGAGGCACATCCAGCTACATGAAGACCTAAAGGGGGCAAGGGGTTTTCAAAATGTCTATTGGTGGTTTACCAACCTGAGTAAATATTCTGATCTACACTCTTTTGCTGAAATCATTTTCAACGAAAGGAACAGCCAATTTCAGTTCAGCTAAAGGTATTCGAAACTAGAAGCAGCAAGATTTATGTCAGTCACATTTAACTTGCTCCCCCTAGTTTCAATGGTGCTTATTCATTACTCCGTGTGAACATGGTAGCCATTGATCACAGTCACATATGTGCATCAAAGCACATCTGGGCATTTGGACTAGCTAAGAATCTGGTGAAAGTTCAGGGATAAGGGAAAGTTATGGAGAAGTTTCCAGGAATCACTGTCTAGGTCTTTACCCATGCCTCTCCTTGCGCCCTTGACTTCATGGACGACTTCTCCATCCAACAAGATACGTCCTGGCCAAAATTCCACATTGTTAAAAAAAAATCACATTCCGGCTTCAGGGGGATGCACAGCCCTGGATCCATTTTTATTGGCGTACCAGCCTGCCTTTCAATAAAACTAAGAAACATCCGATTGGTCAAGCAAGAAGTCAATCTACAGTATGTGCGACTCCATCCAAAATAACAGAATGGGGGAATATGTCAACCCAGAATCCGAACAGCATTGGAAGAAAGTTGATGGAAGCTGCACATGGTGCTGCATTTTATCAAGGCAAAATTGATCCACATTGACAGACATCAACGGGACATGCACACACAAACCAACATTTATTGCCAAAAAGACTTTCCAATACCAATCACTGAAAAGAACAGTAAATAGTATAGAGTGCAAAGAATCTATTTTACTAGGAAGCCCTTTTCTAAACATGAACATGGAAGTTACACCAAATAAGAAATTTCACATTTGTGTATCACCTTCCAACAAACCTGGACTTCTCTAGCATTACCCCTTAGGGGAAAAAAAGGCAAGGCTAAGTAAAAAGGAATATTGTATTTTAAATGCACAGGATACATATCATGATCATAAATCATGTGCAGAATACATATCAATGTTAATTATTTTCAAGAATATGGAATGTGGCTCATTTCCTCACTCCAGGAGACAGGAAGACCAGCATCTCAGATCCAAACATCACCCAATTTACAATCTGGCTGGCAGTCTTAAAACGAAACTCTAGTTCCAAACTCAATACTAAGGGAAGAAGAGATCAGCCAACTTGGATACCCAACAATTAAACATGGCCAATCCAATCCCATTAAAGATGCCCAATCCACGATGGCCGATCCCATCCTCTATCCCAATTCTGTAATAAAGGCAGTACCACAATAATTTCATAGAATCGGAGTGTTAGGAGGTACTGAAAGGGAATGTGGTCCAACCTCTCTCCTTGGGTTCACTTATCAACTTACCACAGATTAATCTGTATAATGCAGACCCAAGTGCACCACAAACTTGGTATGTGGCTGAAGGGCTGAAAGGGCGTTTCAGATCAAACTGCCTGATGAGATGCACTGATTATACATTTGGCTCATGGATTAGCAAAGATCTTAAAACCGCAACACAGTTTTACACAGGGGCAAAATGCAAAGTTTTGCAGGAGCCTGAACTCCTGTGTAATGCAGTCCCTCCCCCAGCCATTCAGGGCTCAGAGAGCAGTCTCCAAGCTGCGAAAAGCTCAGAGAATGAGGGGGAGGGACCGCATTACACAAGAGCTCAGGCATCCCCCCCCCCCGCATAGGCATGCCACTACCACAATAATACCTTTCGCGGTTAACTGGATCAGACACCCAATAAACTGGTCAGGGAAAGAGGTCAAATATTCAATTGCCCATACAGAACATGTAAAAAAACTCTTGAGGGAGATCCAGCCTGTAAAGAGAAATCTAGAAAGAGACGGGGGGGGGGGGAATCAGCTTGAGGGTATCCACAGTCTGCTTAGTACCTCCTGCCCTTCAGCTCTATTTGCCACAGAACACAAGGTCACAACCAGATGGCCCACTCCTGGACCTAAATGCACAACCACCACCACCACAGATTAGTCACCAGTCTACTTATCAACAAGGAGTGGCGGGCCTTGCGGGGGGGGGTCTGGGGGTCACAAGAGCCAGAGTGGCAGTGGAGTCACCACTGCCACTTGCCCGCCTGTTCAAGCTGCCGCAGTTGCAAAGGCGAGCGGCGTTGGGCCCGACCCTGTGCTCAGAGTGCTCCAAATTGGAGCATGGCGTGGCAGGGGGTGTGGCAGGGGCGGCGCTGGGGGCGGGAACCTGTAGAGCCTTCCTATTGCAGACAGCCCCCACAATACGATGGGAGCACAGCAGTGGGGATCTGTCTCAGCTCACTGTGGCTCCTACAGACACAATCCGAAGAAAGTTGACTCTAACTTTGCCTTGAAACCAACAGAACATCAATATGCACTCAAGATCCCAACTGGTTTTCATGTGGTCTGGATAGTGCCCAGGAGTTTAACGGGAAGCTGCTTCAAAACCATCACGGTACTGCCAGCCAAGGCCAGGTTTTGGCGCTGGTACCAGATGCCCTTCATTCTGCAACATGATCCTGCTCACGAACATGTTTTTGTTGCTCTGGAACAAAGACATTTTGAGGACGCCAAGTGAACCCGCTTGCACTGTTCTGAGTTCAGGCGGGTTCTGACATCACATTGGCAGCTGAGTAAAACCCTGCACAAGAGCAGTGAGATGTCAGAGCCACAAACTTCCACAAGACCAGAGCTCTTCTTTCATAAGCTGGAAACCCGTTCACAGAAGGGATCGGGCAACTCGTGAGAGCAAATGGCTCTGCCGTGACACTGCTTGCGTCAAGAGCTTTTTGTTGCCACATTGCTCAGGTTGGCTGCCAAAGCCATACTTGGGACCACTCCAAAGAAAAACGGAAGCCAAAAAAAACAGCAGCAAAAGGCCCAGTGTGGAGAGGCCACCGATGATTCAAATGGCCTTGCAATCATAAATCGTGGTTCAGATCAGTGACATAAGTCAGATCAGTGTGTGACGGATGGGCAAAGGAGGAAGTAAAATTCCACTGAACTGCTAGTTTTGCTAGGTCGTTCCCCTACATCTGCACATCCAAATTCCCACCGCTTTGTCCCTTGGCTGAAAGATACATAAATAGAGGCCCACGTTATAAAGAGACATTCTCTCGGCAGCCACCAAAACAATCTCACCCATCCCTGAGTCTACGGCCAAAGCTCCACATGGATTTGCCTGCTCTGGACAGACAAATCAGACGAAATACGTTGGATGACAGAAGGCGATCATCGTATGTTTCTGCTTCAGTGATCAGCAATGGAGAACAATTACATATGTTTTGGTCAATAAACCCAATAGAACAATGTGAGGCTACAACACACCACTGTTACAAGTCACAAATGGAGATCTAAAGTTGCAGCCAGACAATCAGCTGAGATCCTGAAGTCATCAGTACAGGTGACTGCAGGTAACATTGTTTGTATGAACGCTCATCTCACAAGGGGCAATTGTAGCTTGCCACGTCCCCAGATTTCCACCACAATGTGGGATAAGCAGTAATGAACTGCATAAGAACTTCATTACCTCAACTGTTCACCTGTACCCATTAGAAGAGATACAAATTGCATGTCTTCCAAAAGGTGGGGAGGGGGCACTCACTCAATGACAGCACACGTGCTGTGAATGCAGGTGGTCCCAGGTTCTGCCATCTTCAGGTAGGACTGGAAAAATCCCCTGTCTGAAACCCTGGAGAGCTGCTGCCAGTCAGTGTAGATCAGGGGTCTCTTCACTTTTCAATACAAGGGCCACATTTAATTGTGTATTTTACACATTTGCACAGGCTGTTATAATCTATGAATGAATGAATAAGTTTTACTTGAACCTTTTTTTGTAATCAGCATGATATGATTCAGAACAAAAGAGAAAAAGTGACAATTGCAAATGAACAATGCTGTGCTTAACCTGTGAAACGATGTATAACGGGTAAAAAAATCAAAAATTACCAAATGCTCCGACAAAAAAAGTTGCTGCGGACCAGATAAAATCTTGTGGTAGGCGGATTTGGCCCCCAGGCCATAGTTTGGAAACCCCTGGTGTAGATAATGCTGAGCTAGACGAATCAACTGTCTAGACGCAGGGGAGGGCAGCTTCTTATGTGGTGCTCCATCACATCCCGCCAACTGTCTTGAAAATGCATATATATATTGGCCACTCAAATTCCTAATCAAATCAAGGCTCAAATTCCTAGTCCTAGCCACTCAAAGAAACAAGCCCTTTGCATGTTACGCAGTGCAATGGCACCCTAGCAGAGCTATAGCTAAACCACCTGGGGGAAGTATAGGCTGAGCTGCCCCTGCCTATTAAGAGCAGTCCCTTTCAGAGTGCTCAAGACACATGTAAGAAAAGGGAGAGATGATGAGCACTTTGGGATGGCGGAACCATCGGAGGCCAGGGTGGGAGCACGGAAAGCCCATTTCAACAATGAAAGGATTACTCCTCTCATTTCATTTGTACACAGACGTTTCAAAGAGATACAGGAAGCTGGACTAGATGGGCCTTTGGCCTGATCCAGTAGGGCTTTTCTTACGTTCTTAAGGGATCAAAGGGTTATTAAGGCAAGGCTAATATCAACTAGACTGCAATCAATCTGTGTTCCACGGGCAATGCAGCTCCTAGCAAAGTTGTTATAGAGGGCATCTCGGATGTCAGTTTTTTGACCCAGGGCAACTGGTGTCATTTATGGGTGCAGATGCAGATGCAGATACTGAATTATGAAGAGCACAATCCAATAGGAATATCTTCTGTACAAATTCCACTGGCATGAACAAGAGCACAACTAAGTGCTCACTAATATCCCAGGGACAGCCTCCCTGAAACTTCTTCAGCACAACAGCACTGCTCTGGCATCCAACCCACTGATTCTGCCAGAGCAGGAGAAGTTCTTGGTAGTGTTGTGTCCACTGCCTTTTCACAAGGGATTTTCCCAGTGGATCGAGCCCCAAACATAGTATGGGATGGCTCTGTAACATCCATTTACAGTGCTCGATTTTGGATTTACCCCAATGACACATTAAAAAAAATATTATCAAATACAAATATATATTTATTTATTATATAAGAAAAAAAAAAGTAACCAAAAGTGCTACATGAGGAAAGCCTTCTTTCGTCCTTGCTACGTCAAAGTCGATCCGTCTCACATACGGTTCATTCTTACCACCCAGTGCTATTTCCCCTGGATAGCCTACCTTCTTCGAAGCTGACCTAATAACAGATATGGCGACCCACTACCATGACCAGAGGAAAACGAAAACAAAACAGGCTTCCACAGTGGGAGCAAGTGAACATCAACTGCTGCCAAATCCCTGTCTCATGGTAGTATCCAGTATTTAAATATGGCTTCCAATTATTAGTTAACCTGCCCAGGCTGGTTCACTTTCTGGCGCCTGAACAAGAAGAGGACAAAGAAAAAACACAAACACAGTTGCACCCAGTTTCCTTGGGAGAGAGGAAATATACTGCCGTCTTAGAGTGTCCACCCAATTACATCACGGGGATCCAATCATACAAATGCATACAAGCTGTTCTGTGCATCCTCTGGTGGACGGAAGCTCAGACGCATGTTCGGGGCATGTTCAGACCCACTCTTAGAGGGGCTTGCTGGGAGAAAATTATGACACCCGGTAGCACTGAATTTCTGAGTGGAGGGAGGAGGCAAGCGGTCACAAGAGTTCTCAAATGTCCAATAGCTAAGACTGAGGGTGCAGACCTAACCAACTTTCCAGCACTGGGGTAAGGTCAATGCAGCCCCGGGGTAAGGGAATAAACATTCCCTTACCTTGAAGAGGCCTCTGTGACTACAATTCCACTGCAGGATGCAGCACATGCCCCATTGGCACAACCATGTCAATGCTGGAAAGTTGGTTAGGATTGCATCCTGCATTAACCTTGATGTCAACACTGCTAACGTGCCCATGCTAACACTGACACCAGAGGGCCCATGTAGACAATAAGCCATCTCCATGACTGGGGCCTGCGTGTGTTTGCTTAATGTTGGTAGCAGCCATTAGAGAGCACCAATGGGAGCTTTCCTGTCTGATCAAAAAGCAGTGGCAGGAGGAAGGAATTCAAATCAGATCTGTGCGGGGAGGGGCAGAGAGTTAAAGTCCCCTTCCCCCTAAGGTCCCCCAATCCATTTCAGAGCCCTGCATGGTTGCTACTTATGTTTAAAAAACAAAAACATGCAGCGCCTAATCACGCAGTAGGCATATCATCTAGTTTGGCCTTTTGAAGGTATGAAAGAGTAAATGGTACTCATCCACATATTTCTGCATGAGTCCATATTCTAGACATGGTTCCTCAGAGGGTGGCTCACTCTGCTGCTTTTCTGCATTGGGAGCAACTGAATGATCCAATCACGTCCCAATGCAGAGATGCAGAATCACTCTTCCTGGCTTCCCCTACCCCATGCATGCTCATTGGGAAAAGCCAGAGCTGTGACTCACTCAGAGCCCAATCCTTTCCAACCTTCCAGTGCTGATAACAGCTATGCCAACAGAGCGCACGTTGCAACCGGTGGTGGTGGTGGGGCAATCCCAGAGGCCTCCTCCAGCTGTTTGTCCCCTTAACGTGAGACTGCATTGCGGCTGCATCAGCACTGGATAGGATTGGGCCCCCCAGAGACGCAGAGGGAAGCCTCTTTTGTGGATGAGATCAGGTCTCACACTACATAGCTTGCAAGAAAAGAGAAAGGCAATGTAATGTCGATTATCTGAGCAATGAACACCAGCCCAAACATGCATGGGGTGCTCCCCCCTTATCACTGACCACACTGAACATCGGACTACAGCACCAATTGCCAAGAAAAAGAGAACAGAGCATGTCATTGTGTGGCTCCAAGCGGAACAACGTATTGGCCCCGTGCAACCAACCATTGCCCTGAGGCTACGGTTCATCATCCCGCCCCCTCATTCACGGTCAATCCTCTCAACATGGTGGTTGCTATCCTTGGAACCAGGCAGCTTCCACTGGTCTTCTTTCGGTCTTGACACAGGACGAAGGATTCACACAGGAAGTTTGAAAGAGAAAACCAAGAGGTTTGTTTTTTTAACAAAAACAGATTTAGCCTAAGGCTTGGAATCGAGAGCTGCCTACGACACCTGGAAGCACATTCATGGAATGCTAAGACAAAGCAGCAGAGGTTTTCATCTAGCCGTGGTGGGACGGGGTGCTGGGAGAGGGAGGGAGGTCAGTTGGTCGGTTTGGTTAATTATTTGACTGGGAGTTAATACTGAGAGTTTATACGCGGAGTCAGAGGGCACCATGCCATCTTCACAGGACAAGACCCTAAACGGCTAACTTGACGTACAAGAGACTGCAAAGTTATACTGTAAGGAGAACACATATTAGGGGACCAGGAGAAGGCTGCTAAGGTGCTACGTCTAAAACTAAGTTACTTTCTCGGTCCGGAGTCCCTCCCCCTCTGGCGCATCATCAGTCGTCATCCAGGGCCTCTGTTTTGATCTCATTGGTTCCTTGCCGGGCCAGTGCCAGGATGGTGTGGTTTACCGCCGCCATCTCCACGGCTAGAGAGATTGGGTCTTGGTGGTCGCTATGGCTAGTGCTGTCATCCTGCGTAGACGGACAGGGAGAAAGACAGGGCGGGGGGGAGCAGGGAAGAGAGAAGGAAAGGGCCATTAACATCGTTAATGCATATTCCACCAGATTTTGCAAAACAGTCTCACATAATGAGTCAAGAGGCAGCAAAGGACTTTCCCATTCAACAGGTACATATATGTCTGACGTTCAAAAGTTGGCATCGCATGCTGATTAGGTGTTGGTGGGAGGGAAAATGGGGAGTGGGGAAGATGCAGATACAGTGATCCTCAGAGACAAAGATGAGACAAGAAGAACAGTGAGCCGCAGGGGGCAGAACATCCCTCATTTCAAGTGCTATGACACAGGCATAAACCACAGCCAGCCTACATGCACCCTTCTGGGAATGCTGCTCTGCTCCCACCCTTCCAATCCAAATCCTACATAAAGGAAAGCTAGCAAAAACTTGATCCTACACAAGCGGGCTGAAATAAGCCAATTCAATAAAATCTGCACATTTCCATAATTGACAGACACAGTTGCAGGACTGGGATTTGAATTTTTTTTAAAAAAAATGTATTTATTGCAAAGCCATTTTTGAGAGTGGCATGAAGCATCTGGAAAAGGAAGGGGTTGGGAGCTGCCTGGTTTAGCATCTCAGCTTATGGCAACTACTGGGTCAGATGGCTGGATTTGCTAAGGCTTTGTTCAGGGGACTCACTACTGGGATCAGTTCTGCAAAACCTATGAATGTGTACGAACTCAGAGAGCGGCAACATGCATAGGAACCTGACCTGTGGTAGGGACTAACAGATAGACTTGCAAACAAGCATAGCTCAGAAGTAGCCTAACATTGCTGCTAAGAGCAAGATGGGGAAATGAGAACACCTGGCATCGGGGCGGGGGGGGGGGGAAAGAGACCACCAAAGCAGTACCTGGAAGTGATGTCAAGCATCATTTCTTTGTGGGATATACAGGTATTTCAGCAGAAGGTCTTCCTGCACATTGTAGCCACTGTCTGAGGCTGCTATCCTATACACACTTTCCTGGGAGTAACTCTCACTGAACATAATGGGACCTTGCTTCTGAGTAGAAATGCATAGGATTGGGCTATGAATGTTATGCGGAGGTCCATGACATGGTTCTCCCTCAGGCAGAGAACACAAGTGTCACGACTGTCAATGGAGGGACATTTTGTCCCACAGTGGTGGTACTTTTTAAGTGCAACTCTGCACACCATATGATGAACCAGATCTTTTAGGAGGGACACAGGCAAAACATTCCTCTCAAGGGGGACTTGTGAAAAGAAACAAAGCTCTGGAAGCTTCCGAGGTCAGCTCTGTGCACATGAAGAACTCTGTACAGACACCACAAAGAAGAATGGTGGGCTGGATCTTGACTGGAAGGATCTTGACTGGAAGGAGGTGTCAAGACCTTCCACTTGACCCAGTACTGAGAAAACTCCTCTGCCAAATCATGTCTCTTGACATTTTTTTTTAAAAAGCATTTTAATTTAGAATATTTATACACCGTTTTCAAAAAAAAAAATATCCCAAAGTAGTTTCCAAAGCAAAAGGAATTAAAAGACAGCTCCCTGACCCAAAGGAACACACATCCTAAAAAGAAACCCAAGGGAGACATGAGCAGCGGTCCCTGGGAGGGATGAGAGCTCTCTCCTCCGGCTCCGTCTACAAGAGCCACACTTTGAAAAGTGCCTCCTTCATCTAGAATTCTGAGACTTCTAGACAGTGAACGTAAAGAAACAAGGGCAGTGGAACAGATTGCCAAAGGAAGTGGTAGATTCTTCCTCACTGGAAACATTCAAGCAGAGACTTGACAGGCACCTGCTGGAGATGCTCTAGGGGGATTTCCTGCTACAGGCTGGGGGTTGGATTAGATGACCTTGTAGGTCCCTTCCAACTAAGACTCTATGATTCTATGAATGCAAGTCAACAAAAGAAGGACCAAGGACAGGAATCAGATATTCTGAAATATTTTAAGGGGGTCATGAGACTCCGGTTTTGTCCATGTGACGTATCAAAGGGAAGGCTTTTGAGCCATTATGGTCAAAACGTGGCCATGAGGACTCAAAACTTTGGAAATGGAAACCCTGGCTCTTACCTTTCAAAGTCATGGGCCAAACAATGTGCTATAGCTGTAATGGCAAACATGCTACTCACTCGACTCATTTCCCCCCCAAAATAACGTACTCATGTTTACAACACTTTATAGAAAGGGAAAAGGGGGCCATTGGTGCATTAGAGAGTTTTTCTCCATTAAAACCAATTCCATTGCTTTCCTTGTCACTTTCCCTCTGACCACGATGCAGTTCCTTACTTGGGGTTCCCACAACATTTGTGTACAACGTAAAACAAGAGAGCCAGTTGGCTTTTTCCTACAGATCTAGTTGAGCTGTCAGTTTGAGAAGCTGCTGGAATCTGCATGAAAACAGTAGTCAATATGTGATGGTTCTTTGGGTCCCTTGAATTGACAGGGCCATGCCACGAACAATGAATTAAACCAAAGCTGTCTTCATATTTGTAAAGAACCTAAGCAGCCAAAAAGCTGACTGGAAAAATGCAACACTTCACTTATGTATTTATATCCTACTTTTCCAGAGCTTGAGCTGAAAGTCAGCAACCACTTTTATTCTGCCGTTCTGTTTTGCGTTACAATCCAAAATGGATCAAGGATGGAGAAATCTAGAAAGAATGATTTGTTTTATGCCGCTGGATGAAGGTTAACCCTCCCCATGTTTCCAGCTGTGGAAAGGGGCTTAAAAACATACAGAAGCTCATCATCCTCCACTTGGAAAAAAATAGCTGATTTGGTTGACCAATAGCTAATCTACAATAAAGCTGTCCCCCATATCCACGGGTCCCATCACTGTGGTTTCACTTATCCACAGTTCTCCGCCCACTGCACTCATTACTTACCTGTCTTTCTTTGCATCGCAGTTTGCAACCCTTCCAGTCACAGACCACTAGAGGAGGGAGACAAAAGGAAGACAATGCTAACAGGTACCTGGAAGCTTCCTGCTTCTTCTTATGTTGGGATATTGAAGGAAGTCCCTGGAAATTTACAGGCCTGAATGGGGAAAGGCCTAACACTAGTCCGACTCAGGGGGTAAAGTGCTGAGTCATTCAGGCCTAGCAGGCCAGCAGTAAAGTGCTGAGTCATTCTGACTCAGCTTCAACCTGGGGATGAGATCATCTGATCTCTGATTGGATGCTGGGGACTATTTAATCAAGACCAGAAACACCTGTGGTCAGTTGCTGGCGATGTAAGTGTTGCGGTTGGAGGAGCTTTGCTGTACCTGTTAGCTGTTCTTTGCTGCAAGAAGCTTTCTTCTGATAATATAGAAGTTCTTGCTACCCTAATCTCTGTTGTCTGAGTGATTCCTTGCCGGAGCTCTGCAACCTTGAAGCCTTTCCAAGCCTCACAGCTGTAAGCTGCTTCTACGCTATCATCGTCTTAGCATTCTGGCTGTATCCCACCAGGCAGTTGTGATCCTGGCCCATGTGCTGCCGCCGCCCCTCTCATGGGGAATGCCACCCCAACTCACCAGGTGCATCCGCAGCCTTGCACAGCATCTTCCAGCCCTCCAAAAGCATTCGGAAGCCTCCAAACATTGCTTCCGGGTTTCATTGGAAAACCAGAAGTAACATTTAACGGCCCTTTGAAGGCTTCCAAATGCTTTCGGAGGGCTAAGGATGCCACACAAGGCCTGCCCAGCCCTCAAGAGGGCGCCAGGGAGTGGAAGTCAGCAGTTCGGCTACAGAGGGCAGCAGCGGCAGGGGGTGTCACTCCCACAAGCCTGACATCCAGGGGCATGTGGTCCCGCAGAACCTCTCCCAGGAACGCCACTGCCTCCTGTAGCATCCTCGCTGACTGCTTCTTGCCTTCTTCCTCTAGTGTTCTGTAACTGGAAGAGATGCAAACAAAAAGCACTGCAAAGGAAGAGACATGAAAAACAATACTCAGCGTCACCATAGGCGTAAGTTTTGCTATTATCCACGGTTTTTGTATCCACATTGGGGGGGGGAGTAGTGGGAACCTATCCCCACTGAATGAGGAGGGACACCTGCATGGGGAAACAGCTGAGTCCATTGTGAATTAGTCATCGCCTGTAAATTTCTATATTTGTTGGAAAAGCTCGGGGCAGAGAACAAAAATGTAGAACAAAATAAAAGAAATTCCCTTGGCCCCTTAATTATGCCCAGAACATGGCAGGATGGAATCTCAGGGCCCCTGAAAAGATCTGTGTCATTCTATTCCACACAGAACAGAATATCTATCCCAAAAGAAGTTGCAATGATTCATTTAAAACTATTACTAATGCTATTTTCTGCAACTAAGATTTGCGCAGCTACAAAATGGAAGAAATCAACCAGGCTCTCTATCTTGGATCAAAAAGATTTGAGGCATGGCTTAAAAAAAAAAAAACCTCATGTATTTTTCAAAGAGTTGTTTTAAGAAACAGTTACATATATGTTTTGAAAAGGTTCCTGCCAACCTAGCAGTTCAAAAGCACGTAAATGCAAGTAGATAAATAGGGACCACTTTGGTGGGAAGATAACGGCGTTCCATGGGCCGCGGTGTATAGTCATGCTGGTCACATGACCACGGAAGCTGCCAGCTCTGCAGGCTTAGAAACAAAGATGAGCACCGCCTCCTACAGTCGGTCACAACTAGACCATTCGGTCGTGGGGAAACCTTTACCTTTATTGAAAAAGTGGCCTTAGTTTTTATTTGAGAACATAACAATCAAGATCAAATTCAACAATACATGTTTTTGTTACAAAAATTGTGTGTGGGCTCTTTAGGGCATCCCCTGCTCACGGTGGAGAACAGAGGGGGTCAGCTCGCCAGAAGCAATCCGATTTCAGCAGTTGCCACGGTGACCATATACAAAGGGGCCCTTAAAGCCTTGCTGAATTAGGGCCCTCAAGTTTGGTTTCCCTATCACATTGAAAGGCAACCACAGAACAATGAAAGAGGGGGGGGGCAACTGGGTTACTGCAAAACATGGCAAGTCATTGGTTAGCTTGCAATGAGCTGACTGAGGAACGATCAACTAGTCTGGTGTAGGGTAAAATAATCCCGCGGCCTCTTTACCAACGTACACCACATTTCTGCCTGTTACTGTGCACAGTCATGGCTCTCCTACATGCCCAGTGTTGCATAGTCAGCCCTTGAGAAAAGCTCTTAACAACCTACACACTGTGTGAAAGCAACCCCATGACCTGAGAGAGCTATCTGTTCCTCCCACAAGAGGCAAACTTGAGCTGAGCATCACAAACACGCACGCAGCAGAACAAAGGCCCACTGGTGGCCCCTCCATGTTTATTGCCTCTTATCTCTCTTCTTAGCTGCTAATATTCACTAGAACTTGGGAAGGGCAGGAGGAGGGGAATCTAGCTGAGGAATAAGAGGAAATAAAAGAAGGATAGATAAAAGCAGAAAGTGGCTCCTCCATCTATTTATTTAACCTACCTACCTCTCTTTGCCTATTGCTAGGGGAGTTGACAGAATCCTGACTCTGAATAAGCAGAGTTGTTAAGCTGTGGGATTGTTTCCATGTTGGCAAATGTAGCCAAGCTCAGGATTATTGATCAGCGACAGAACATGTGGGAAATAAAACCAAGCACTAATACACACCTGAGAGTCACAGCAGAAGTGGACAGTGAAAGAGACCCATCTGCATAGACAGCTTAGAACAGATATTTTTTAACCAGTGTGGCAGGGCACACTGGCGTGCCATAAATGGTCCACAGGTGTGCCACGGACGTTTGGGGGAGGTTCATTTATTAGTAGGGCCATTGGGAGATGTGAATCACCTACTGGCAGTACGGTATGCTTTGTAAAAAAAAAAAAAAATTGGTAGTGTGCCTTGACCATTTAGTGCCTTGTCAGTATGCCATGAGATGAAAAACATTGAAAATCGCTGGTTTAGAAGATCACTCTAGTCTAGGCAACCTGTGACCTACATTCGCTGCTCAGCCCATTGCACGCCCCAACATCTCGGTGGGATTGTCATATTATTAATCAAGCTGCCGTATTGCTACATTACAACAAACACAATCATTATGGGGGGGGGGAATCGAAGCATGCATCTTTGCATTCACCAGATCAGAATCAAACACCTAGACTTCTGTGCCATAAGCAGGGCTGTGTGTTCCATGCCAAAAAGTGCGATTCAAAAGTCACTGGGGAGGGAAATGCCAAGTTCTGCACTCAGAGTGCATATGAGATGTTCAGGAAATTGGTTTATATTGCTTTGGATCACTTCATTTACTCTTTTGCTTCCAAGTTGCACATTTGCAGAAGAATTTGGAACAGTGGAAGGAGTGGGATGACATAAAAAGAATGGAGACCAAGTGAGTCAATGGAAATCAGGAGTTAGAGGAGAGCTGTTGCTGACCAATGAGAGCAGGGTTATTTCGTTGGATTGGGGGAGGAGGGAAAGGGGCAGCCAACAGCTCTGAAGGCCAATCACTAGACCAGTGCCCTATTGCTCCATGGACTGCCAATGGAGAACAGGATTCAAGTTGTACCACATTGTCTGTACACTTCTGGGTTCATCCTTCCATCCGGTTTCAAAAACTTTACTAAGCACTATCCAGAAGTTTGGAAGCTTTCCCCTCCCTCCATTCCAATGTGGGTGAGAAAAGGGTTGTTTTAAGAAGAAAAGATTCTCGTAGGATACACACAGCTCTGGTTACAAGAGCACATGGGGTCAACAGACAAGGGTTACTATGGTGGTGGTGCCATTTGAAGAGTTAAATCATGCCCTGGCATTTGTCAAACTTGTGTGAACAGAGTGTTAACTTGCTTGTTTTGAGCTGATCCTCCTGTCTTCTTCTAACTTCTCTGCTTCTCTGCCTCCCTCTGTACATCGTCCCTCCTCCTCCCCATTGCGTACTTGCCAAGTGTCCTGTTGTATGACAATAAATCCATGTGGGTGAAGGCTGGTCCAATGGAGGGAGGGGGGGCAGCTGTGATTTTTCCGCCTTCCCCCCATTTAAAAATCCAAGTTATTTCAGGAGGCCGAGGAAAGCAAGAGCCGTTGCCCCCATCCCACATCCCCCCCCCCACTCCCCAGTAAGGATCAGTGGCCTGCAGGAGGCTACTGCAGTCTGGGGCCACCTGGCTGAGCTCCGATACTTACCTGCTCTGAATAGTCATTCCCGTCCACGTCGTCACTGTTGGAGTGGCCACCAGGACTTTGTACATCTATCCCATGACTCTCCAGGATTGCTGCTTCTTCGAAAAAAGCAAATGGATCCCTGAATTATCTGCTGCAGGGTTACCAATAAGGATGAAGATGAACAATGGGAATCCTCCCAAATGGGGCACATTATTTCTTGCAAGAACCAGAAATAAAAATACCCAGAGCTGTGTGTACTCCACGCTAAGAAAAAAAAAACCCTCCAAAAGTTGGAATTCTGCACCCACATGTTCCAAATTCTGCACCAAAAGAAAAATTGAATTCCACAGTGTGAATTAGGCAAAATAATCAGGCCGGTTGGATAAAATTCTGAATGCTGTCTTGGTTTCCACAATTTAGTCTGTTTTGTCTACTCCCAGAAAAGGGCAAGGCGCTTATACAGGACAAGGAAATCCTGGACCCATGGGAACAACTGGGCATCTAATTATTCAGTCACATGTCTGACTTCTGAGATTTCAGCCAGCACTATTTTGCAAGCTTAGGGGCTAGAAACTTGAGTTTTTCCAAGTGAAAGCTGCAGTTCACAAGAATTCTTCTCACAGCAGTGCATTTTGCACTTTTTCTGCACTGCTCTGGAATCTCAGTTTATACGCAGCCTTTCCTGCCAAACAGGCTTTGAGCCTTTGTCAGGAAGGGAAGAAAGTAATAGAGTTGATCATTGAAGCCATTCAAAGAATTTCTCTCTGTACATATGTCTGTGAATATCTGTGGATTATTGTCATCTGCTTTTGTAGTTTGTTGGTTCTTACAATAAAGATGCACCCTGGGGAGGGGGGGTCCCATTTTCGTCTTCATTTCAATATGGTGCAAGCCCCTTTTGTGTGTGTTGTTGCACTGTTAAAAAAGGAAAATTAATTTGGTTGGAGGAGCACAAATGCCTTTTTTTTAAATTTGCAGAAGCAAAATATATTCTTAGATTAAATATTTGTTCTGATGTTGCACAGAGATGACAAATTGCACAAATTTAGTCCAGAGTTAACCCTGGACTAAATTTAAGGCCTCTCCAGGACTCAGAGCTGGCCCAAGATATTTTGCCTTTTTATGTGGCCGCACACAGTCCATCTCACATTTCCCAGAATCATTTGCAGCAGGAGGATGCTGGGGTGCAACTCATGCAAGCTCTGTGTTGTGACTCCAATCAGTCACTGTGGTGTGACGAGACATCCTGGGGCACAACCTCTCAGGTCACAAGCTACATCACTAGTGTCTGAAGAAATACTGTCCGGCCACCCCAAGCAACTGCATGGCTTACTGGTGGAGTTATGCAATTTCTCTGGCTTTGGCATGTATCTGCGTTTAGATACCACTTGCTGTCCTTCCTCAAGCCAGCATAAGAACAGCTCAGCTGGTCCAGACCAAGGGCCAGCTAGCCCAGCACCTTGTTTTCACTAGTAGTCAAACAGAGGTTTCTGAGAAACTCACTAGCAGAGCAGGAAGGCAAGAGCCTTTCTCCACTGCTTGTCCCTCCGCAACTGAAATGCAGGAGGGTTCTTTCCTCAAAACTGGAGGCTCCGTTTTGAGCCCCAAACGCTGCAAACGCTGCAGTCTTTCTTCATAAGGGAGGTGCCCCAGCCCCGTAATCATTTTTGTCACTCTCTTCTGCACTTTTTCCAGCTCCACTATGTCCTTTTTGAGGTGCGGCAACCAGAACTGTACGCAATATTCCAGATGTGGCCTTACCATCGATTTGTACAATGGCATGATAATATTGGCTGACATAATATCATGACATTCAGTAAAGAAAAAATGCTTCTGTATCCATTCCCCCTATTATTAATGGAGGCTTTATGTCTTGTTTTAAATAGGATAGCAGCCAATTTTTTCCCATGTTCCTCCGCCTTCTATGCATCACCAGTGAGCACTCAGTGAGGCAAATCACATCAAATCTATGGAACTCCTTCTACCTTTCATCTTCAGACTGATACGAACTATAGATTTCTGGGCCTCAACAGCATGCCTACCCTGCACTTTTTGTTTTTTCGTTTTTTGCACTGCTCAATATCCAATCGGGCAAATTCAGAAGTTTGCTACTCACAGGGTGGTCCTAATAAAGGCAAGATCAGACTGCAGCTTTACAAAAACACAAGGTAGCTCTGCAGTAACAAGAGCAAAGAACGTGGTCGAGTGTTTTTTTGGCGATAGAGAGGAAAGTCAGAGAGGGACGTTATGAGCTCATCTCTAGGTTATGAGCATCATTATGCAGGGCTGAGTTGTTTTTCTGGGGTGGGGGTGGGAAGTTAAACAGTGATTGGAGAATGTTTGAGACATGACAAATGTTGAATTATATTTGGAGAAAGACAGATATATTCATTGGGTGGGGGACCCAACCCTGTGGATTTTTTTTTTAATCTTTCTTTCTTGAAAAATATTCAAGGGTATGAAATAAAGTTCTGAAATTAGTAGCATGGCCAGTTTATGTACTATGCAGCCTATTTTGCATTTAATAGGAATGATTAGCACATTCATGATTATGTACACAAGTTTTTAAAAAATTATTTTGTGTTCTGTATGCTTTCTATTCTTTAACGTCTGGAGTGCTTCCAAGTGCTGGAAGAGTGCTTATCAAGGTAATTAGCTTGTACAAAGTGACCAGAGTGACAATTAAGGGGAGGACACTTGCTCAATGTCCATTTTGTTTAGACAGGATGCTAACGGCTCGCATGCAGCTAACTGCAGTGGAATGGTAAAAATAAAAATAAAAAGGAGGTGGCAGGAGAACTGAAGTGCAAGACACATATGGGGGACCCTGGAGCACTGCAGAGACAAAGCTGTGGACTGCAGCAGCTCAGTGTTGTGTACACGCTGCAACCAAACACACTTTGCCCAAATCACTTCTGGAGCAGGCCTCCCCCATTCTTACAGTTTAAGAGACCAGCATGCCTTTTTTCATAAGGCACTGGTTTCTATCCTCTAGGAACCCTTTTCCGCAGCTACCTGACCGCTGAGGAGCCTCCATAACTTGTACGCCCAGAGGCTTCTTCAAAAATACGCAGAGAATTCAAATATAGCACTTGGTCAGGCCAGTTGGGCCTCACTGTGCTGGGTATATTTAACATTGACTCTGAACATCCTTAACGCTCCCTTTAGCTCCAGATTGCAGGGGAAGATGGTGGGCAAGTTACAGATTGCAGAGGCTCATGTCCACCACTGCTGATCTCACTGAGGATCCTTCAATAAGCTCCCAAGGAACCTTTCACAAGTACCCCAGGATTGGGGGGGGGGGGTCAGTATCTAAACCCTCCTGCCCAAACAGGGCTTAGAGCAGGTACTAAAAACATACCTCTCTCTCTCTCTCTCTCTCTCTCTCTCTCTCTGTGTGTGTGTGTGTGTGTGTGTGTGTGTGTGTGTTTTCATTCAAATGGCTTAAAAAAAGGCAAAAGATCAGTTTGCGCTAAGGCTGGAGATTCCACTTTAAAATGCCATCAAGGCCCTGAATGTTCCCGGTAAGAGAACTCAATCACATTCCATTTCTCCTGAGCAGCATTCAAGGCTGTCTGATACATTACCAATATTGGCTCGCCTCTTGATTTCCTTCCTTCGGTTGGCAAACCAGTTGTACACTTTGAGGGAGGTAACTCGCTCCAAGTCCGACAGCTTCTTTCCTGCACGACATAAAAATGGTCCGTGTCAATCGACCTTTCGCTGTCGATAGGATGATCCAGAATGCTAGGTATTGTGGGGTGAGTTCATTTCATTTTCCAGTCTTTTGAAATCTATTTTATAGCTGTTTTGTGGGGTAGGTTTTGTTTTCGTTTTTGTTCGAGACACTCCAAACTCTGAAATCACCAGAGCTAGGACAGCCTCACATGAACCCCATTACCTTCTCTCACTTACAATGCTTACTGTTCACACAATGGTGAAAACAGCAGCAGCGCATTGAAGGCACAGTTGCAGTGAGGACTAGCCTTTTCCTAGTATTCCCACAAAGGGAAAAATGCAATGATTCACCCAGAGTGTTTTGCATCTCACAAGTTTTGCCTCCACACAAACACCCCTCAGGTCATATTAACAGGCTTCTCCAAGTGAAGGTATAATAACGAATGCATCCATTTCATGCAGTTGCAAGACTGTCATATAAGATCAAAATCTGGAGTCTGGCGCAAACATCACACCCTCAGATTCCAAATTTCATGTTCAACACAACTGAAGCATCATTTAGGATTTTGTTTTGTTTTGCTTTAAGACTCCAGGAGCAAGACAAGGGGTGGCTTCAGAGTTGAGTCAGATGGGCCATTGGTTGTGAGCCCCAAACCCATTGGTAGCTCTGCCTAGCCAATCCCAGTAGCAACATCAGCAATGAGGACTGGTGGGCCCAGAACCCACAATAATGCATCACTTAAGAGATGGGGTGTTCCTGGGATGGCACTTCAGAGGTGACCCACACAATCCCTCCCAACACTTCCATAGATTTTTCACAGGCTCTCTCTGGAGAAGCATCCCATCTCCTGTCATTGCACTAGCAGGGAAGTTGGGTGAGAGTATGGAGGGAGGCAGAGTAACTCTTGAGCACAGATAGTCAAATAGTTTTCAGTGACATCAGCTTGTAGCTAAATGCAATACTTTCAATTCAAGAGCTTTCCAAGAAACATTTCTCCTTCCCTCCGTAACCTTGAACATTGAATTGCTCTGACATTCAGCACCACCTTGAATGATCCAATGAGTGTTGAGCTTTTCAGGGGCATTTTGCTGCCTGACACCCTTTCAAGGGTTCTCTCTTGCACTGTCTCAAGGGAGAACACTTTCCAAAAAGAACTTTAAAAACTCAGATGGTAACTCCTAGGGAGGGAAGGACTGAGCGACATGCGGGTGCTCAGTCTTCTCCCTTTGCAGTCCTGAACAGGAAGGACCTGTTGCTGTCTGGAAGGTGGTGCCCCAAAAAGTGACACATTTATTTATTTGATCCCACTTTTCCATCCAGAAGGATCCCCAAATGGGATCTTGCCCCTCTTCACCCAAGCATGAGGTCTCTTCCATCGACTGTTGCTGGTGTCCCTTCTGCATTTTTTTTAAGAGTGTGCCCCTTTGGAAGGGAACCATTTATTTTGCTATGTAAACCCACTTTGAGAACTCCTTTTTGTTGAAAAGCAGTATAAAAATATTCCCAATAAATAAATAGTTGGGGGAGGGAACTCCAACTCATCCCACCCCTGCTTTTTACCTGGCTTTTGAATCACAGCATTACAGGCATTTGCAATTTCTTCTCTCTTGGCCTCATCAGGATATTGATTCTCATTAAAGTAGCTGCAGACAAGAAGAGTACAAGAAGTTTTTAAGAAGTCCAAGCTACCCTTCCAACCTCTAAAACACAAAACCATCAGTTTATAGGGAGCTTTCAGGTGGAAAAATGCATTGCCCTTGAACGTAAGTAGGATATAATGGTCAGAATGTACAACGCCCCCCAATACAATTTGAGCTGCATTGTTTTCCAGGCTAAGGTCAAGTATCTGGTGTTAACCATTAAAGTCCTAAATGAATTAAGACCAGAATACCTCCATAAGGACCGATCCATCATCTCAAGTCACCACTGAGGTCCTGCTCAGCCCTCTTTCCTTCAGAGGCAAGTTAGCCTGAAGAACACAGCCTCTTGAGCTATGGCATCACAATTTTGGAATGAGCTTCTGTAGAACACCCACCTTGGCTTTTCGATGGGTGGCAAATTCTTTGCCACTTAAAGAAAGCCTTTGGGCTAGCGTTATACTAGTTGCTGATGGGTATGGTTATGGTTTAATAATAATAAAATAATACTTGGATTTATATACCGCCTTTCTTAGGTCACCAGATTTCTCTAATGACTATAACTCAAGGCGGTTTACATGGGCAGACTTTATTCAGAAACCCAAAGGTTTTTACAATTTATACAGAAATGTTCTATCTTTCAAGAACTACACACATACAGATGGATCTTTCTGGATTTAGTCCTTCTTTCTGGCCATCTGTTTGTCTTCTTGCTGGCTGATAAATGGCTTCCCTGCTCCCACCAGAGAAGCGGCTGAACTTCGGCACAACTCCCCCTCACACAAGGCAGCCGAAGCTCAGCTGTTAATCAGTCGCAATTAACGAGGTCTGCCGCTCACAGAGACTTCCGGTTGTCCCAAACTGGCAACCTTCAGATCTTCAGCTCTTATCTTCAGGCAAATTGAGGCATTAACCCTCTCGACTAAATCTTCTGTTTATGGAGTGTTTTATTGATGGACTGTATATACTTGTGTATAACTCGACTTCATGGATAAGCTGAGGGCAATTTTAAAGCCAACAATCACAGAATCTGCTATGAACCATGGATAAGTTGAGGGTAAAACTTGAACATATACACATACAATTATACAATTGGGGTATATACAATTCTTTGAATTAGATAATTTTGTCTAATTTTATCAGATACCTAATTCTAATGACCTAAACAGTAATTGTGGTGGTGGTGGTATTTATTATTAATTATTATTATTATTATTATTATTATTATTATTATTATTATTATTAT
>JAJKFI010000038.1:1567904-1578720 GCA_029204185.1 Lerista edwardsae
ATTATTATTATTATTATTATTATTATTATTATTATTATTATTATTATTATTATTATTATTATTATTAATTCAATTTCTATCCCGGCTTTCTGCCCGAGGGCACACAAGGTGGCTTACAACATTAAAAAGCAGTACAGGAAACCACAATATGTACAATTAAAACAATATTAAGAACAATATTAAAAACAGTAAAATTAAAAAACAGCAAACTCCGTGGATCCCACAGTTTAAAAAGATAGAATGTAAAAAATGCCAGCCTGCCTGTCAACAGTTAAAGGCTTGTTTGAATAAAAAAGTCTTCAGCCCCCGCCGGAATGTTGCCAAAGAGGGAGAAGTTCTTAATTCTAAAGGACGATTACCACAATTCTACCAGTAAGGTTGACCTTACCTAAGAATTGTGAAGTCTACCTATTTATTGAAAAGAAGTTAAAAAAGTAGAAGTAAAAAAAAGGCTGTCAGCTGACATAACCACAGGAATAAAACAGCCCCCCCAAAGAGCACAACTACTAGCAATTGCAATCCTATGCATACCTACACAGAAGTAATTTCTATTGTGTTCAATGGTACTTACTCCTAGGTAAGTGTGAATAGGGCTGTAGCCATGGTCAACTGCTTGAATTAAACTTACAAGAGCCATTTAAGATTTGCATGCTATGCTTGTATGAACAACTACGATGCTGCCAAACCTACAATGCTTCCAAGCATCTAATATTGCCAAACACAAACAAACATAACCAAATTAAAACACTGAGAAGACAGCAATTTGAACGAACAGAACTGAACACAGCATTGAATTGCTATGGGAAAAACAGATTTTAAAGTGCAGGGAAAAACAAACAAAACACCAACATAGCAATGAACCATTAAACCATTTGCTTACTCATGAGTAAATGCAAATGTGTTTCTCAGTTTCGTTTTCCATAAGGTTTAATACATTTCTCAGGTTAGAGGGACTTCCTTCTTGAGTGTTTTTGGAGCCTATGTTCATTGGATCAAGACCAGTCTGTGGTGTTGCGTTCGTCTCGCCCTTCCCTTTGGCCCTTCCCTTTCCAATGGACCAATGCACAATTTCCTACTCATGAGTAAACACGCAGTGTGGCTCGGTTTCACTTTCCATACAGCTCCATGCATTTTCCTGGGCAGCTTCTGAGCATGCTCAGAAGACCCTGCAGCCAGTTAGAGCTCTGTGGCTTACAAGCACAGTCAGGAGCACTTGGAACAGCTAGGGCCTTGCTCTGCCCAGCATGTGACTCAATGCATTTACCATATTCCCCCGTGTATAATTTGATGTCAGGTTTTCTGGGCAATTTTAAGGCATAATTGTTTTAATTATTGTTTTAATTGTTTTAATTGTTTTATTGTTTTAATAATTGTTTTAATTTTTACTTATACACAACTATATACGGTAATTAATTATACAGTATATAGTTCTTGCTTTATTTAAAAAAACTGGATCTTACCCCCCCCCCCAACTGTCTGCAAATAAAATACAATAAAATACATTAAAACACCAAAATCTAAAGATTGTGAAACCAGCAGCATAATAAACTGCAGTTAACTAAACCATAACAGCAGCAGAAACCAAAGAAACCTAGTCCGTGCCAAAGCGACTCAAGAGCCATATTTTCACTGAGAGTCAAGAAGTACCCAGTATCGGACCTCCCTAAAGAGAGTATTCCACAAAGGTGAGCTGCCTTAAGTAAGATGGCCACATTACACATTGTGGAGGAATTCTGAAGCAGAGCCTCAGATGCTGAATGAAGCACTCAGGGAGAAACAATGTGCAGACCTTAAGTTGCCCAGGTCCCAAGCCATTCGGGACGTTAAAAGGTAAGAACTAGCCCCTTAAATTAGGCCTGGAACAAATAGGCAATCGGAGAAGATCAAGCAAGATTGGTCAACCTCAATAACAGCCCAGCAGAGGGCATTTTACATCAACTGATGCTTCCACTGTTTTTTAACTTAGAAAGTTGCCATGGGAATCCCTGTGGGCCAAAAGAGCTGGGCAGAAGTACCAAAAATACATACATGCAAGCCTACAAAGGGGAGGAATTCTTGATTTCAATCCTCTTTCAATGACCGGGGCTCAGACCACTGTGAACAAGCACAAGAGCAAAAGCATGAAGAACAATGCACAGAAACTGAACATAAGGGGCCAAAGACAAATCTTCACCAGATGTAAATTCTATTTTGAGACAAAAGGCACCTATCAGCACTGCAAGGGCTGATCAGGGAGGAAATCAAACGATCTCTTTTGTGCACAGTGACACTAAAGGATTAAAATGAAAAAAGGGGCTGAAAAAAAGTACGATGGATGAGAATGCGCAGGGACTGTTTGAAAGATTGAAATACCCTTGAAGCAGTTTCATTTCAGCAATGCTGTGGAGGCCGAGAAATATTGCCGGCTCTGAGATATCAGCACTGCCAGGGATAATGCCAGCACAGCAGCAAGAAAACGCACCTTGCATTATGGCCCTGGGGCAAAAGCCCTCATCTTTGGACAAGGTTTCCTTTGGGCGAAGGTTCCCTTATCTCAGATTAACCGAGCCCATGTCCCACCCTGGGCAACAGACCTCTGGATTCTGCATGCACAGAACTCCAATATACCATTTAAGTAATACTTCCTTTTCTTTTTTTTGTTAGGGAAGACTCCAGTCCATATAGTTATGGAGGCACTCTTGATTTCATGTAGACTGGGACTTCTGCTAGCGTCATTTCCTATCTCTTCTGAATTGTTCTAGCTTTATCTTGTCTCTCTCTCCAATGTCGCCCTTCCCATGTCAATTTCACTCCTCCCTCCTCTACTCATGCCTTGTCTAATAAAGACTATTAGCAGTGGCGTCATGCAGCCGGAACGCTGGGCGGGAAGAACGTGGGGGCAGGGAAGACGGCGAAACGGAGCGGTATGCAACGGGCGGGCTGCTGCTCACCCGTTTCTCCCGCCCAGCGTTCTGGCTGCATGACGCCATTGACTATTAGGCCTCTGGATTGAGGGCTCTATCATTGCTGTGCTCTAGAAAGTGCTCTTCAACCTGTGGGTTGGGACCCCAGTGGTGTCACAAAGCCTCATTTTGGGGGTTGTGGCAAACTGTCAAAGTCTATGCAAAAGAGAGCTTGGATCCAGTCCAATAATGGTACCGTCTTATCAAAACTGAGTCCTTTATATAATTCTGCATAGCCTTTTCTCACTGTCTTGCCCCTCAGCTTTGAAAAACTTCTGCTTCTCTTTAAGATGGACAGAGAACCGGAGAAAGGGCTTATTCTCGGAATGTTAACAGAAACAAATCATTCAAGTGTAGACCCATGTTGTCTAAAAGGGAACAATGTGTTATCTACTTGCTGGTTCAGCATCACAGTTAAGAGACAGAGCTGTGAATCAGATGATCCTCAGTTCAAACCCCAGCTCACCACAATGGCCTTAAGAAACCCCTTCTCTCAGCCTCACTCTTCCATCTGCAATATGGGGATAATAACCTACTTTACAGGGTTGTTGCAAGTATGACAACACCTCTGTTTCAACAGTCCCTGTTTGCCACCGACAATATTTTTGGTTATCTGTCCTTGAGAAAAAATCATGGTAAGTTTCATTAACAGTGGACCAGCTGCCCTGAACGACAGTTTGCCCAGCACAACTGATCATTCGCTAAGATGTGCAAGGGAGCACTGGGTGCACTGCAAGGAAAACGTCAGTTTCTGTGAAGAGACAGTGATGCTCAACGGGCCAGCTACTGTCCTGGAACATCGCTCAGAATCCTCCTGCAACATGCAGTGGGTCCATGTTGGGCATGCAGCAGTTGTTCTGCAGGCAAGTCAACATGGAACGAGATCCCGGAAACCATTGCTGTAGCGATTGCTGAAATAACACCGGGCATGACTTGCATTTTATATTTCTCCTTAATCTATTGTTACAACCCACTCTAAGCCTCTGGGATGGGGCTGGCTATAAACGGGAATGAATAAACAGACTTCCAAACCTAATCTCCATGTGCCCTCACAGCATCATCAATAACCATCCTAGCAGGAGAGCAAACCTGTCCACAGAATCAGGGCATGGGGGAGAAAATAGCACTGTTTTCAAGCAGGAGGTGAGGCAGGTGGGGACATTCCTGCAGGTCAAGGGGGAGAACATCACAGCGGCAATGGCAGGGAAGAACTCGCACTGCAGTTATCTGGGCCACACCCAGCCTGCAGTTTAAATATAGATGTTTACTTGCTGGAGCCGCTGCTTCCCTTTAACCTTCAGATCGTAAATATTCCAAGAGAACATTTTAAGAAGCAAGGCGGCTCGGGGGGGGGGAGAGGGAGAGAGAGAGAGAGAGAGAGAGAGAGAGGAGTGCGCACATCTATTGTCCAAAACCAAACCCTTGCGACCAATAAAGTATACTGGGAGACATTCCAAAAAAGGCAGCGGAGGGAGAAGAATTGAATTACAAATGGCTGAAGATTCTTTAAACTCATGCAAGTTTTAAGTTCAGCAAGGGGAAGAAACAGCAAGACCTGAAAGGCACTCAGGAGTGTCTGCTACAAGAGAGGCAGCTGTAGAACAACAGAACGGCCATACTGGTTTCCTAAAACTCCAAGATAAAGCTGCTCTCCAGTGGAGCTACAACCAGCCCTATAATATGATGCTGCCCTTAAGTCATGACTTGAGAGATGAAGCCTCACACAACACACACACACATTCACAGACCCCAGAAATGGCTACTCACCGGAGGCCTTCTAGCCCACGAACCAGGCCCCACAACAGTGTCAGCCCTTCCCCCAGATCTACACAGACAGCTTTATTACTAGACCAAATACTAGACTGTCAAGGCAGAGCCTTTATACCATCACCTGTCAATGGTACCTTTCCATGTCTACAGAGGAGATACAACCACTGACCAGGATAATACTGAAGGGGAAAATGGGACACACACCTTTTATCCTTTGTAACAGGATCAAATATGGCCCCACTGATGCATGTAACCCATCAAGCCCTTGGCAAGTCGCATACCTTTCCATGACAGCCAAACATTCCTTCCGCCAGGTGAATCGACTGCCCCTCCGTAGTCGGAAGGTCCCAGAGGTAGCTGTGACTGGGGGAGGCGTCTGCCTCCATTCTGGTTCTTCTACTGGGATGGGGGCCGGCCTCATGCTTAATGTAGCCCCTGAGAAAGCAAAGCGGAAAACAAAGTGTTTCTGAATGGACTGAGTGCACTCTTCTTGGACATGCTGATGACAAATATCTTCCAATAGGGAGAAGGCTTCACTGCAGCTGAAGTAACATTGAGATCAGTAAAGGTAAACAGGTCCCCACTTACACAGGAGAGAAGCTGCAGGTGCAGATGTGAGTAACTAGGAGAGCAGCATGTCTGCAAATCATCCACCAGGGTCCAACTACACCTACTCACCCACTCATCCCCCCCCAAAATAAAATCTAATTTCTGCACAAAAGTCACTTTGTGCGCTACAGAATTTCTAAATGGAAGAAACTATCTTGTAGAAATTTGGTGTAATCGATGCCTAGACCATCATGGATATCCGGAGTATTTATTAGCTATTCTTCAGTATCGGGCAGAGGGGAGGGGGAAAGGGGAGCCCATGGCTCTCCAGGTTGCCACTGTGGGAAAAGGTGTAGCTCGTCCCTTGGTAACTAGCTTATGACCCGGGAGTGATGCTAAGTAGGAAGGGAGAAGAAAGGTGCAACTTTTGAATTGCAGTATTTCCTTTCCTCTTCCCTCTTCCCTCTTCCTGTGAACACAGAACCTCTGGTACGCACACAGTTCCTAGTGGACGGGCAGTGGGGGGGATACATAATGGAAATTCAGAATGACCTAAGGCAGATGCTATTAATTAGCATGCACAAATCTGTCAATTAACAGGTTAAGAAGAATAAAGTCTGAAAATTCGGTTGACTAAAAAGGTGCCCCCTGGATAACTGGGCCACATTTTTAAAGATGGAAACAAAGTACAGCTCGAATGTTCATTAACACTCCGCAGTATCTCAGCAGCTGAGCAAACGGCTGGGAAGGTCTCATTTCCACATACTTACCATGAACAACAACAATGATTCCATACGCTGTGATCCAGGTAAACCTACCTTTGATTTCCTTTTTCTTTTGTCAAGTTTATTTGATTTCAGAAGCACGTCGTCAAAGCTTCAAGTCACAGAGCATATCATGCGTTTCACATATAGATTCCAAGTCAAAGCCCTGAACACAACAAGCCAATGATCTGACTCAGAACAGGGCAGCTCCTTGTATCTAACTGCACTGGTGGGCATTACAGAAACTTAGCATTTAACTCTATAGTCACAACTTATCCTGTAAAGGGAGCACAACATTCAGAAGGGTGCAAGCAAGCTGTTTTGGAAGCACCAAGCTGTCCACTTCGGTCCCCTGGGAGAACCTCCACATTCAACTTCAAAGCAAAATGGGATGAGAATAAATTCCTGCAGTGCTTAGCATCCAAGAAAGAGATGCAAAGTAATTCGGTGGGACTATACTAGCATTTCAAAGAAGCTTCTTACTTAGAAGACCCCCAAAAATCCATACATTTCTTCTGCCATAAGTCTGCTTTCCTGCAAATCACTTATTGACAGGTCTGCTTTCAGAATATAAAGCACTTTCCTCCCCCGCCCTGGCCCTGCTCTCACTATTAGCAATCAGCCATGCAAAAAGCAGGATGGTCAAGATGTTTGGTCATTAGGCTCTCAGCAGGTTCAAGTCTCAGGGACCAAGTGCTGCCCCTCTCTGGTGCCCGTCAAGCCTAAATTGAGAGCAGGCGTGCCCACCTGGCAGCTCTGCATATGTCCTTTCTTCAAAGTTCACAGGCAGGCATGGAAGTCACCAGAACAGCTTCTCTTTGGACTAGCACATGATGCCCACTACAGTTATTAACATGCTGTGCTCTTTAGCTTTTCAAGTGAAGAGCAGGTCATAGAAGTATATTGCTGTGACTGGGCACCCAGATTCCTTAGTGGCACAAAGCCTGGGAGGTCTAACAGCCTGACATATAAACACAAGGTGAACCCTGCTGGATCAGTCCATCTGATCTCCGCCACAGCCAACCAATAAATGCCAGGAACCTCAGAACCATGATGGCAACAGCCGCCTACACTACTCCTCCAGGGAACTGAGAGTATGAGAAACACAGCCTCTGAATATGGATATTCCATATACTGTACCCTTCATGTTTAATAGCCAGCGGGAAATGCTTTCTCCTCCAGAAGTGTGCCTAGTGAGCTCCCTTTCAAGCCGTGAAGGCAATCACCATCACCCCCAAAGGCAGTTAATTTCATACTTAGGGCGCAATCCTAAACTGAGTTAGGCCAGCAAAAACTAAGCCAGCAAAGTTTGGCCAGCACCAGGGCCACCGTAAAATATGTTTGGAACACTCTCAGAGTCAAGAGAGGCCCACACACAGACATGAACCATCCTTCCTGACTCCGAGAGTAGTCCAAACACACTTTATGGTGGCCCTTGAACTGGCCAAACTTTGCTGGCTTAGCTTATGCTGGCCTAACTCCAGTTTAGGGTTGCACCCTACAATTATGTACTGTGTGAAGAAATTCTTGTGTTTTTCTATCCAGAAACAAATTATAGCTCCCCTGTCCTGGGCCATGAGGAGCTGGGGCTGTATCCTTCAACCCACTTGCAAAGGACTAAGGGCCCAATCTTTTCCAACTTTCCAATGCAGATGCAGCCACAATGCAGCTCTGAGGTAAGGGAATATTAAGGGATGTGGTGTTTTTTTTGGTGATATTTTTTCCCAAAATTTCTGGATTAAAATAGCAAATTGCTGTGTTATGTGCTTTTATTCTGCATTCTCATGCCAAGTTCTCATTTTTATTAATTTTAAATGTTTTAAAAGTGCACTAGGTAGATGATATAGGTGATAATAGTGTCAGCAGATGCAGCCACAGTATTATTTCCAATTGGAAAAATCTATTTTAATTTCCAGAAAATATCTTAAACAACCAAAATGTGGTGTTTTGTGTTCTTATTCACATATTTTAACCCCCCAAAGCCGGTATTTTGTGTTTTTATGCAGTTTTTTTTTTTTAAAACATCCCTAGGGAACAAACATTCCCTTACCTTGAAGAGGCCTCTGTGTCGGCTCTCCTATCACAAGTTGTGGCATATGCCTTGTTGGCCAGGCTGCCTCAGTGTTGGGATACTGGATAGGACTGGACACTAGGAGTCATTGATGTGGGACTTCTGTGCAAATATAATTAAGGGAGCGATCCTAATCTGGAGTTAGGCCGGCACAGTGAGGCCAGCAAAGTGCTGGCCTAACTCCAGGTTAGGATTGCACTCTAAGGATGTCTTGCAAACAGCACAAAAGAACCGCCATTACACGTAAAATGCGTACAGGTTGACATAACTCAATTCTTTCTGCACAGAATTTGAATCACCTTCTTGTAGCAGAACTTACGTCTAGCCCTCGACTGCTACATACACACTCACGGGGGGGGGGGGGGGACAGAGACAAGCATAACATCCAGCCAGAAGAAGGGTTCCGGAGAACTCAAAAGCAGCTCAATACGCCCCAAGTCATTCTAGTGGGTCCTAATACAGGTATCAGCCTACAGTGTCTGGAATTTTCCCCATAGACTCCCAAGGCTACTTGTGCTTCTTTTTAAGAGCCAGAACATGATCCCTGGCTGCAACTTTCAGAGCTCTGAAGTAAATTTGCTTTTCCTCTTAGGACAGGCAGAGTTTCCCTCTATGCTCTCATGCCAAGCACAGCCATTCACATCCTGCACAGCAGCAGGCGAGGCCAAGCCCAAGGAGTGCACTCCCGCCTTTCTGGAGGAAAAAAAGACAAGAACCAGACAGCCGGTGTCCTGCACTGGAAGCCAGAAGGCGCTGCATTTCCAACTCTGCTCAGGTCTGCGATGCCCAGAGAAAGAGACGGCGAGCGCTGCCAAGGTTACTCACTCATCAGCTTCTTGCGCTGCCTGGCTACCTGTTTGCCAACCAGACTAATCAAGCCAATCCTAATGAATTAATATTTCTGATGTCAAAGTGTGGGCACTCCGAGATCGGTCAGGGTGACCCAATGCAGCAATGCTCAGTCTGGAGTCCACAGTGTACGTTGCTCAGCAGGCGAGCGTGTGTCCTCCACAAGCCCACCGGAAAGGAGCAGCCAACTCCATGGTGGGGGGTAGATCTATCAGGGGCTGTTCGGCAGGGTCGCTACATGGAACTTCCATGTGGAAAGGCACTTCACCACTAAAGAGCAGGTGCCAGGGAAGACCAATGGGGTGGACCATCATCGTCACGACTTGTTTGTGTGCACAAGCACAATTGGGGGCAGCAACTGTAGCTCAGTGCAGACAGCCTGCAGAAGGGCCCAGCATTCAACTCCTGGATTATCTCCAGGCAAGGCACACACACAAAATCCCTGGCTGCCTGAAGCCTTGGAGCGCTGCTGCCATTCAGTACCACTAATACAGATGAGTGTATGGATCACTCGGGGTGGGGTGTTAGGTCAGGTCGATGGAGCAAGGAGAGGAGGGTAACCTTCTTAATTTCCATTATGTGGCCCCAATCCAAATTGTCTCCTCACAAGCCACTACTAATCACACAGGGGAAAACTTATGGGCACAATTTGGCCACTGTGGTCAATAGCAGGTTTGGGGTGGGTGCAACAGAGTGCAATCCTAACCTGGAGTTAGGCCGTCACAAGTTAGGCCTGCAAAGTTTGGCTGGCACAAGGGACACCGTAAAATGCTTTTGGACCACTCTTGGAATCCGAGAGGCCAGCACGCAGATGTGCGCCAACCTCCCTGACTCTGAGACTGGTCCAAACGCACTTTATGGTGGCCCTTGTGCGGGTCAAATTTTGCTGACCTAACTTGTGCCAGCCTATCTCCAGGTTAGGATTGCACCTTTAATTGGGGCATAACTTGAATTGGTTAAATCATCCCTTTCTGCAGCTTTTGGAGGGGGGACAATGAATTACACCCAAGTTCTATTTAACTTGGCTCCTGGCTGCCTCCACCACTGCCCCACTAAAATATTGCTGTTTCTCCTGGCATACCAATGATGGCATCAATGAACTGAAGTTTGGAGGTTTGGGAGGCCCAAAATAAAAAATAGCGAAGGGAAAGTTCCTTGTCTGGAGTCTTTGGAATTTGAGGCCTGGAAATGGATGCAGAGGTGGAAACATTATATGAGAGAAACCCCAAGTAGAGTTCCACACAACCCCCCAATCCAGTACCACTTGACCCCAGGGTCACCTAATGAAACCTACAAGCAGGAGATTCAGGACAGACCAAAAGGAGGACCTTCACACAGCCCATAATTACTTTGTAGAAGTTGCTGCCACAAAATGTGGCAATGCCCACTAGCCTCAATGACTTCAGAAGGGGATGAGATAAATTCATGGAGGACATATCTATATTGCTGGCCACTAGTCACAATGGCTGTGTCCTCCTTCAGGTTCAGCAGTGTCCTTCTGGCTACTCACAGCAGGGGACTAGCCACAGTGGAGGTGATTGCACACAAGTCATGTTTGGGGGCTATCAGGATGCTGGACTTAATGGGTCATATGCTTCAATTAAATGCTATCCAAAGTCAGCTGACCCTTTGAATTGTCTTCTATCCTTAAAAGGAACCTGCTGCATTCACACAACAGACTTACCCAAGAATTAACCTCAATTATTTACTTACAGAGTTACCTGTCATTGTAGCAAATTTCATCTTTCCTCTACTTCAGAGGTAAGGCCTCCACTTTCCCCTCACTCATACCAGGAGGATCTCTCTCTCTCTCTCTCTCTCTCTCTCTCTCTCTCTCTCTCTCTCTCTCTCTCTCTCTCTCTCTCTCTCTC
>JAJKFI010000038.1:1578730-1610544 GCA_029204185.1 Lerista edwardsae
CTCTCTCTCTCTCTCTCTCTCTCTCTCTCTCTCTCTCTCTCTCTCTCACACACACACACACACACACACACACACACACACAGGGTAGACTTCAAAGACTCATCCCTTCCAAAAGAACTACACTAATGTACTACAAATTAAGCTGTGCCACAGGATCGTATTAGCCAGATAAACTACCTGGTCTGAAATGTAGGGACCCAAAGCTAGCAAACATTTAAAGGAAATGTCCTTTAACAACTATGTCTCTTAGAGCAATGTTCAGTAAAGCAAAAGCATCAGCTGCTGACAACTGAACTAGTAACCACATAACGCTGCTCAATGCTGTTCAGTTAACCTCAACACTTTTAGACTGGACCTGTAGGAATGGATCTGGAGGAGGTATACAGACCTCACCAGAACTGACACCAGAAGCCCTCCAAAATGAACGGCTTCTCCCCCCATCTCCGTTAATCACCATCTGTTTACCACTATTCCAGTGCAGGACCTTGCGCTGTCTGCTCCAACTTCCCCACCCCACCCCTTTACTTCCCAAGAACAGACTTTGAGAGGGTTCCATGCTGACGGAAGCACGATGAAGTGAGCCAACAACACTCACAGCTGCCGGGCAAAAGGTTTGTTTCAGAGGGAACAGCAGGAATGTCTCGGCTTGGTTTTGTTTACCAGGGTTTGTCTTCTCCAGCTGGTACCATCGGTAAAAGGCCCTTTTCTTTTGTTCACTCAGGTCTGATCCCTGTTGCAACAGCCAATGGGAGATCCGGCTCTGACTGATACCTACAAGGGAAACAAAAAGAGAAAGCTATGATCAAGCTATTGGGAATCAGGAACACTTGCTGATCGGCTACAATTTGCCCGAGACCCACCAGTGGATCCTGATCAGCCTTCCAACAACCCCTAGGCTAAGCCACCCAGGTTCCCGCATGGTTGGGAAGGAATGGGGTACCACTACAATGATGGCAAAACTTTTGGGCTGCCGTGTCAAAAATGCCTCACTTGACTCTGCCGACGTGTCACTCCCCACCCCCAACAAAAGAGAAACAATGATTCACATATTCATTTATTTTTAAAAAAAATACAGCCCATTCATGTGTGGGCCTATGCGTTATATAAAGAAACACCAAATTGTTACAAAAATGAAATGCTAGTAAAACAAACTCAGTTGTTGCTGAGTGTTGGTGAACGCTGGTGTGTCACCCAAAATGTGGTGGCATGTCACCCTTGACACATGTGGAACTGATGGTTCACCATCTCTGCACTAGAGGCTACTAGATATTTGAAGCAGTGGCAATTTGCCATCAGTTCCACTTCAGGTGGTCTAGTCCGATTCCAGTTCAGGCGTGGAACTTCCAACTGGCTTAGATACTCTGAACCAGACACAATTTGTGCAGTTTGAAAGCTGAGTGCTCAATTACTGACCCACCAATTTGGAATCGGCTCTCAGTGGTTGTGTTTACAGGGCTCAAACCCAATAGGTTTCGGGTCAGATCTGGGTCACACAGGAACACCTCCCTGAACCATCTCTGGCCTATGGGCACTGCACTATGGGCCAGGAAATACCACTTAAAGGTGTGGATCAGTTGATGACATTTGTCAATTAGAAGGTAGGATATCTTTTTTTCCTGCTTGGGTTTCTTTAGGGTAGAAAGCACACATGATCTAAAATATACAATCCTAGGCCTGTTTTATGAAAAAGGGTAGGATAGAAACCTCTAAAAGACAAAAAAAAATTCCATCATTTTTTTAAAAAGGCTTTGAGCTCTTGAGTTGAAAAGACCTAATTTTCAGTTGACATTATTGTGATTAATTACTCTGACTGACTGCGATAGACAGCAAAGGGGGGGCGGGAAGCAGAATAACAGCTTATAGGACATTATAAACACGTCCACCAGAAAATGGGATGACTCATTCGGCCATTCATTTCGTGCTGGTCAGAATGATCTGAAGGTGCATGCGCAATACCTGCGAATAAACAGCATTTGGTCACTATTCAGTTCTGGCTGGATGGAAAGCAGCGCCCAGAAGAAAACAGAGAAGCCACCATCATCTTTAAGAGAATCCGAAATGTCTCACAAAGAGAAAGTGGGAACATTTTCTTAGATGCTGACCACACATTTTGGTGAAGAAGAGGCAGAAGGAATTTCAGGGTGGCCAAAACTATTGCAGCCAGCACTGAAGATACAGCTCTGACTGCATTTTCAAAAGAGAATATGATAGCTGTATAGTAACACTCGAGTGCTTTTAGTTATTTGGATTCGAGGGTTTCGATATTTAACTTGCTGGTGGGAAAAAGAAAAGAGCTTTATAACATGTATTGGAATCAATGTTTATTTTGGAAACTTAACATTTTGGAAGTTTTTAAAGTGTTTGTTCACTTATTTAAATTATTTCTAGCCACTTAACATCTCAAAGCAGATTACAATCTAATTTAAGCTAATTTTACTTTATTGTTGGCTGGTTTTTAAACAATTTCTTTAAAAGAAAAGAGAAAGGACTCCTTTTACCTATGGGACACTTTCAGTTTTCATCATAGCAAACCAAGGAGCTCCTCCCAGGCCCCCAATTACATCCCTCCCAACCAGTTCCTAACAGGTGCTATTCTCCAATCTTACCTCTAGAGGGAGCAAACAAGCATTAAAACGAAGAGTCAAATTATGAGTCAATGCTCAGCAAACTACTATGAGTTCTTGTTCACTGTCAGCCTTCTTGTCTGGGCATTCATACCATGCCCAACCCACCAGTGTCTTGATTACCTTAGTACATGATCCGTTAAAAATATATACATTATAAACAGAAGTTGCTTCCAGTATTTCAGGCTAATGATGATCAGTCACAGCATTCTGGAGCACGCCATATAAAAACAGGCAGTTTATAGTAAACACAATTTGGTATAATAACAGTAGTAACACACACACACACACACACACACACACACACACACACACACACACACCGGTTTTTCTGCCAGGTTTGAGCACTGCTTGTCCTTCTTTAGAGGGACACATAAGGACATTTTTAATAAACATTTCCAGGAAAGCCATCTACAAAAGCAAGGTCATTTTCTTGCAGAGAGGCCATGTTGCAAGAAAGCTATGGCAGCCAGATCAATGAGCACACCAAGCACAGCAGAGCTCACGGGTTCAGCTCCAGTGGGGTGGCTGGTGTAGTGTAGTGGCTAAGAGACAAGGGATGGATAAAGTGGATAAAGGGAGGTTCTTTTCCCTCTCTCACAATACCAGAACCAGGGAACATCCACTAAAATTGAGGATTGGGAGAGTGAGAACAGATAAAAGGAAATACTTTTTTACCCAGCAGGTAATAGTTCTGTGGAACTCCTTCCCACAGGAGGTGGTGATGGCATCTGGCCTAGATGCCTTTAAAAAGGGGACTGGACAGTTTTCTGGAGGAAAAGTCCATCACAAGCTACAGGCCATGATGGTTAGTGGTTCTTTGTTTTAGAGGTAGGCTACCTCAGAGTGCCGGATGCAGGGGAGTGGCAACAAGATGCACGTATCTAGTCTTGTGTGTTCCTTGAGGCATCTGGTGGGCCTCTGTGAGATGCAGGAAGCTGGACTAGACAGGCCTTTGGCCTGATCCAGTGGGGCTCTTCTTATGTTCTTTGACTAGGCTGTGAAACGGGGCTTCCACAGCTTGAATTTTGCCTAGAATTCTTGCTCAGGACACCTGCACTATGGGGGGGGGGAGAATTCCTAAATATTTACTTTACAGAATTACAGGTAAGGATTGCATCAGTAGTTCCCAAAATGTTGGGACCTGTGACGCCCTGCATGTGGCTTCTGGAAGTGACTGGTGACAACATCAACGCCAGTCGTTTCTGGGTTCAGAGACATTGTGCGCCACTTCAAACAGCTGTAAGAACAATTTTAGGAGCACATCACAATGCATTCAAACAGGAGCACGTAGAAAGACAGCTGCGTTGCATGCTCTGGAATGCTCTTCCTTCTTGGCAGTTTTGATAGCTACACTGAAGTCGTATGACGATGCTTAATACACCAAGGCTACAATCAGAAATACAATTACCAGGAAATAAGCTCAATCAAGTTCAATAGGATGCGTTTCCAAGCAGACCTGCCAAGTCAGACCACTGGACCACCTAAGACCAGCATCATATACTACTCGCCAAGGCTCCAAAATGGTCTTATTTCAAAGACTAGCTACCCGTGAACATCGAACACGATAGGCCAGGGACAGAAAAATCTGAGTGTTTTGCTATTGGTGTATTTCAACATTTCTCAACCTGTGATACTTGAAATGGTATCCAATGGTACATGTGGGAGCCCCAGAGCCACAATGCCTGGCAGCAAGACCAATGCAATGCGACAAGCAATGATAGGAAGCTCTGCTTGGCGGGCAGACTTCCAGTGTGCACTTTTCACACACTGGGAAAAGCCCCCTGGCCCACCCTGAGCCTCTTCCTGGTGTTCCACATGCAGCGTCTGGCCTCCCAATCCGGCAGTCACTGGTGATGACATCACTGCCAGTTACTTCCAGCAGTAATTCCAATAGGTAAACCATTCAAAGTGATACGGTGGGGGACAAACGCTGAGAAACACCGCTGTATTTTATTGCTGGGTACACTTCCTTGGGCATTGTTTTTATGTCGGAAAGGGAGGGTATTAATGTCAAAAATAAGTAAATACATAGAACCTGGGACCCGCTGCAGGCAAAGCGTGTGTTCTACCCGGCCCCCTGTGCTATGGCCCTTTTCCCAGTCTCTCTCTCTCTCCCCCCAACCCTGGTTTTACGGCTAGAGATGAATACGGCTTATTTAATTAGTGCCCTTCTATTTTACATTCCATTTATTTCTATAGCAATGTAAATGCATGTGGCACATTGCAGAGGGGCAGATGTCCCTGCCCCGAATCTCAGCACTTTGTTATCTCACAAAAGGATGTGACGGGGTGGGGGGAGGCGAGAGAACGGAACAGTGGTTCATACATATATGTATTGCACATTACCCCCCTCACAGCTTAAGTGGGCAGAACAGGTTATAGATCTAATAAAACAAAAGAGCCCAATTAAAAATCCTTCTCAGCGAAGTGCTCTGAAGACTGAATGCCTTCCGCAGGGTTAGTTCCTAAATGGCAGGATGAGGCTCACCTTCCCCTGCTCTGCTCCAGGGAGGAGTGTGGGCGTTGGCTGCCGGGTGTCACTTAGAATTAAAAATAAAGTCGTTCCTGCTTGAAGAGAAGCGCTTGATGCAGTATTATGAACCACAACAGAAACACACCATGAGCTACTCTGGGGGGGCGGGGGAGACTGGTAGCAGGGTGGAGGGGGGAAGAGAGAAGAGACACTGATTCACTGGGGAAGTTCCATGACATGCGGGACAATGGGTCTTAAATCAAAGGCATACATTTTCATGACTAAGCTGACAGATCTGCACTGCAATGCAGAAAGCCGAGTGATATTCGAAGATCTGCGCCAGCAGGTGAAGGTGGCGAGACAACAGAGGAGCAAAAAGGGACACTGTTGAGCTCTTACCTGTTACCTGCGCAACAACCGCTTGCGAAATCCTCCTGTTGGCCAGGAAGGCTTTGATCTCCTCTTTTATCACGCTGCTGTCCCTCCTACCAAAAAAAGGCGGAGAATTTGATAAATTTTTTTAAAAAAGAGAGGACCAAAGTAGCATTTGAAAATGCATTTATTTTTTGGGGGGGGGGGGGCCGAGATGATGTATTGTTCTCGCCAGGGGACATTTCTTTTCGTCAGTGTCATCGGTAGATCAAAGCATACAAGAGGGAGAACGGATGACTCACTGCCTATATAAATTCATGCAAGCCATATGGAATGCACAAAATTTCATTACAGAGGAAAGAATAAATCTCTCCCACCAGCTTTTTTTCCCAAAAAATAAGGGCAGAATCAACCTCATTCATAAAACTAGGGTTCTGCACATGGTATGACAAGCACCAGCGCATGCCACATTTTGACACCTGGGACTCACGAATAAAACATCCTGCAATATTCCCACAGCCTCTTGCCACTTCCACACAAAATCTGTAGTTGGGCAGGCAACCCAGGGTTTATTCAATGCACCCCCTGGCCCAGGCAGGAGATCTCCTGGCCCCACCTCCAAACTGAGATACCATGCCTTTCACTGTTCCCTGAGCGTCTGCAGGTTGTTTGGGAGTCATGCTGGAGATGAGAATATCAGAGGCAAACATCAAGGGAAGGCTATTAGTCACACCAGTGCAGAGTATACAGGGTGTACCAGGGGAAGAGAGAGCTAACTGGGTTCACCCTTGCACCTGTGCAGCTTGGGGACAGGCGGGGGATTCTACCCAGTGATGTCATTCAGGGGGAACGGACCAGAACGGGCGTTCCGGATCCTAACGGGCTCCGTGGCTGGTTCCAGGTTCCCGACAAGTGCCAATCAAAAGTGAGTCCCTGTTCCTAAATCATTTGAATGACACCACTGATTCTACCTCTTGGGCAGAAACATGTGGAAGGCCCAACCCCCTGAAGTAGGGGTGTGCTTTTTGGGTGATATTTTTTCCAAAATTTCTTTATTTAAATAGCTAATGGCGGGGTTATGCGTTTTTATTCTACATTCTCAATCCAAGTTCTCATTTTTATTCATTTTAAATGCTTTAAAAGTGCACTAGATAGATGATACAGGTGATATAGTGTCAGCAGATGTAGCCACAGTATTATTTCTAACTGGAAAGGTGATCTATTTTAATCTCTGGAAAATAATTTAAAACACCAAAATGTGGTGTTTTGTGTTTTTATTCAAATATTTTAACCCCCAAAGCGCAGTGTTTTGTGTTTTTATGCAGTGTACCAAAAAAAAAAACGTGGACGTGGTGGCGCAGTGGGTTAAACCGCTGCTGCTGGGCTTTCCGACCAGAAGGTTGGGAGTTCAAGACTGCGTGACGGAGTGAGCTCCCATTGCTTGTCCTGCCAACCTAGCAGTTCGAAAGCACCTAAATGCAAGTAGATAAATAGGGACCACTTCAGTGGGAAGGTAACGGCGTTCCGTGTGCTACGGAGTAGAGTCATGCCGGCCACATGACCACGGAAGCTTGTCCTCGGACAAAACGCCGGCTCTACAGGCTTTGAAACGGAGATGAGCACCACCCCCTCCAGTCGGTCACAACTAGACCATTCAGTCATGGGGAAACCTTTACCTTTAACCTACCAAAAAAAACACCCCACCGCTATCCTGAAGTGGCAGTCCTTTGGATGGGGGAAAGCTACTTTTGGGAATTGCCTGCTCAACACACAAGAGCTTTGCTCACCTCATCAACTCCTCTACTTTGTCATCAACATCCAAGTCCTCCTCGGAGGCTTCAAAGCTGTACGACCGCTGAGCCATGCTGTTTGCCAGTGGATAGCGCGTGGGTGACATTTTTCCATTGAAGGCAGACAACCGCTCGTTACTCTCCCTCCCGTTCTGATTGGTAGTGCAAGGTTGCGGGGAGGTGTCGTAACTGTTGCTGGGTGAGGGGGACATCCCAGAGTGCTGGGTCTGCGTGGATGCCGTGGCCGTGGAGGAAGACGCCGGGACATTGTTGGTGCTGTTGCTACAGGATCCACCGCCACTCCCGTAGGCTGACCGCCGCCCAAACTTGTCACTATGCTCCTGGTCAAGGCGGTCGAAGGTTTCCAGGGCATGGAGGATTTCATGCCGCGTCATCCCAGTGCGCCTCAGGCGTTGAAGCAGGTCTATTTGCTCTATGGTGAATCTGGGTTCATCGGTGTAGTGAAACATGGTTTCCAGCAGACTGCAAAAAAAAAAAAAACAGGGACAAAAGATGAAAAAGAACACTACACACACTTCAAGTCAGCAGCTCCTTCCAGGAAAAAACATCAGGAGTGCCTGCCTGCTAGATCAGACCAAGAGCCCACCTTCTCCAGCATCTTACTCTGGTGGCCAACTAGGTGCTTCCAGGAGGCCTTCAGGAAAATCACCATCATTATTATTGTCATTATTAATCAGGATATTTATATGCTACTTTTTCCAGTACAAAAAGATTCTCAAAGCAGTTTACATAGCAAAAGAAATGAGAAGATAGTTCCCTGTCCCAAAGGGCTTCACAACCTTAAAAAAAGGCATACAGGAGATACCAGCATTCAGACATCAGGAGGAACATTACACTGGGGTCCTAAACTGAGTTAACAATCCTAAACAATCCTAAACTGAGTTAGGCTGGCATAAACTAAGCCAGCAAAGTTTGGCCAGCACATGGGACACCGTAAAGTATGTTTGGACCACTCTCGGAGTCAGAGAGGCCAGCACACAGACCTGCGCCATCCCCCCTAACTCCGAGAGTAGTCTAAACACGCTTTATGATGGCCCTTGCGCTGGCCAAACTTTGCTGCCTTGGCTTATGCCGGCCTAACTCCAGATTAGGATTGCGCTCTGGGATGAATAGGCTGGAGAGTTGCTCTCCTCCTCCTCATTAGATCAGAACCATCACTTTAAAAGGTGCCCCTATAGCAAATCAGCAGTTAGGTACTTATGAGGAACAGTAATTCCTCTCTGCCCTGTCCCTGCTTCATAGCAACTGGAATTTAATACACAGAGCACCTCTTTAGCTAGAATGGTGAAATGGTATTGATAGTGATCTCCTCCAGGAACTTGACTATTCCCCTTTTTAAAGTCATCTAAATGAGTGGTCATTGCAATAAGGCCAGCAATACATGGACAGCTCTAACATAAGAACATAAGAAGAGCCCTGCTGGATCAGGCCAAAGGCCCATCTAGTCCAGCTTCCTGTATCTCACAGCGGCCCACCAGGTGCCCCACGGAAGCATGAGACAACAAGATGCTTGCATCCTGTTGCCACTCCCTTGCACCCAGTACTCTGAAGTAGCCTACTACTAATGTAAGGAGGTTACAACCCATCATTGCCTATAGCCCACAATGGACTTTTCTTCCAGAAATCTGTCCAATCCCCTCTTAAAGGCATCAAGACCAGATGCCATCACCACCTCCTGTGGCAAAGAGTTCCACAGATTAACTACCCGCTGGGTAAAAAAGTACTTCCTTTTATCTGTTTTAACTCTCCCAACCCTCAGTTTTAGCGGATGCCCCCTGGTTCTGGTGTTTTGAGAGAGGGAAAAGAACATCCCTTTATCGACTCTATCCCTTCCATGCATTATTTTGTATGTCTCAATCATGTCCCCACTCAGGCGCCTTTTTTCTAGGCTGAAGAGCCCCAAACGCTGCAGTCTTTCTTCATAAGGGAGGTGCCCCAGCCCCGTAATCATTTTTGTTGCTCTCTTCTGCACCTTTTCCAGCTCCACTATGTTCTTTTTGAGATGCGGCAACCAGAATTAGACACAATATTCCAGGTTCGGCCTTACCATTGATTTGTACAATGGCATGATAATATTGGCTGTTTGATTCTCAACCCCTTTTTTAATGACCCCAAGCATAGAATTGGCCTTCTTAATTGCTGCTGCACACTGGGTCGATACCTTCATTGAATTGTCCACCAACACCCCAAGATCTCTCTCCTGAGCTGTCACAGACAGCTCAGAACCCATTAGCCTATAGGTGAAGTTTTGGTTTTTGGCCCCAATGTGCATCACTTTACATTTGTCTACGTTGAAACGCATCTGCCATTTGGCTGCCCATTCCCCCAACTTGGAGAGATCCTTCTAGAGCTCTTCACAATCCTTTCTGGTTTTTACCACCCGGAAAAGTTTAGTGTCATCTGCAAACTTGGCCACCTCGCTGCTTATCCCTGTCTCCAGGTCATTTATGAATAAATTGAAAAGCACGGGCCCCAAGACAGATCCCTGGGGCACTCCACTTTTCACCTCTCTCCATTGTGAAAATTGCCCATTGACCCCCACTCTCTGTTTCCTGGCCCTCAACCAATTCTGGATCCATAAGAGGACCTGCCCACTTATTCCCTGACTATGAAGTTTCTTCAGCAGCCTTTGATGGGGGACTGTGTCTGCCACATCTTCAGCACTCTGATGGAAGGCAGAGGTCAGAATGCAAAGCTATCCACACACAGGTCAGGGGCACTAGGTGCACTTGGGAGGTGCCTCCTGTCTTCATGAGTGACTTGATAGTGAGGGGGGTGCAGAAAGTTCCCCATGGACTTGCAGAATAACCTATCCTGCAAAAACCAGTAAAAACAAGTGAACTTGTTCATTTAGGATTACTGGGTGTTCTGCGGAAGTAAATAGGGTTGACAGAATAAGTGAAAACTGCAGGGTCAGACTGGAGGTTCCCATTGCTCCATTTGGTTAGGGATCTCCAAGCATCACCCAGACCTAACTGAGTTAGTGCACATGGCAGACCATCAGGCAGGCCAGCTTCCTCACCCAAACTTCCAGACTCCAGCTGGGATCCAAAGACCTGTTTTTGAGAACCCGTCCATGTCCTTTGGCAGCACCTCATCTTTGCAACTCAGCACTTCTAGATATTTATATGCATCAGTTGCTCCCACTGTCAAAGCCACCCCAGGCAGGCCTTTTCGGACTTGCTGAGCTTAATGCAGAGTTTTTCTTCCTTCGTTACCCCATTTTCCTCCTTTCTTCCGCCAGATCAGGTCTGGGAAGGGGGCTCGGATTCTGCCGCTGCTGCCAACACACAACCCCTTCTTGGAGCAGACCCACTCATCACCCGCCCCATTCACCCTTTGTTGCTTTCACTGCCTCTTGAAAATGAAAAGAAAATACACATGAGAGAAAGTGCTTATTCCACTGCCCAAAGTGGACTTTCTAAAAATTGCAACTGGCTGCTTAGAATCACCACGGCTTAAGAAGACGCAAGGATTTTATTACTACAGCACTACAGTAACTAGGTGATGGCCATAAAACAAGAGAGCCAGGCTGACCATCTGGAAGTACAAGAAAAGGGCAGGGCAGGGCGAACACCAAGGTAGGGAGGCCTTTAAAACACAGATGAATGCCAGGAGGAAAGGCGTGCCAATGGTCAGGAGCACCAAGTGAGGAAGAAAGAGTCTTCTCAGGGAATGGAATATGCAATTTAGAGGACCAGGAGCCAGAGGAAACACATGGAGAGAGGTGCAGAGTTGATAGACAAGTGGAGCTAGAGAATGAAGACATCCGAACGTCAATCAAAAAACTTTAAATAAACAAGGAAGAAGAACAGGGCCAGAATGCAGGAAAAAATACTCATGATCTTATGAGATCAACTGTGGTTGATATATAGCTATTTATACTGAAACTATAGTCTCCATTAAAACCAATGTAAAAGAAGCCCGTTTTAAAGAATTAGAGAGCTGCATGGTGTAGAAATTAAATGAGCTATCAATCAATCAATCAATCAATCAATCAAAAACATTCAAAAGACTGACTTAAAAGGTGCCCCTGATTAGCTGGCTGGTAGACATTTTTAAATGCTTATTGAGGACGCAATCCTACCTAGTGTTGGAATGACAAAGCCAGCCAGCCAGCACCATGTCCTACACTGGGTCGGGGAGGCTTCACACCTTTACCGCACATTCATGCCCTTACCGTAGGGGAGGCTCCAGCCTCCCCAGATCTGCGCCTGTTAAACAGGAGGAGGAGGAGGAGACCACGCAGCCCCTTATGGGGGCCCCTCCTGCCCGCCCAGAACCTCCTTCCCCCCCCCAATCCCATGCCCGTCCTGACATGGAGCCTCCCTTGCGCCGGCCGGCTTCAGCCGAAGCGAGGGAGGCTTGGCATGGGTGCCACGGGACCAATGCTGCCTGCAGCACCAGTCCTGTTGCAGTAGTGCTGCTTGGCACCCCCAAAATCAGCGCTACCGATGTCACACCGACACAATGACGTAGCATCATCGCAACGGGTGCCTTAGGATGGCACTGCCAAGTTTTTCAACATACAAGTAGTAAAGATGGGCATTCCCTTCCATCTGGGGGTATGCTTCTAAGAGGATGCCTGCTACATGACTGCATCATTTAAAAACAGAGAGATCATGCGTTTATCTTTCAAACTATTTTATTTGCACATGTATGCACAGTTAATAAAATAATCAATTGACTAAAATCCACAGAATTAATCAATTAAGATTTATTTCACTGGGCGACAGGCCTGTTTAAAACACTTCACTAGTGATGCTTCTCTGCATAGCAATGGGGAAAAAATGCACTCCAGATGTTCAGACAAATCTTGAATAGCACCAATTCTCTCCAGAGGAATGGCTGCGATGCAAGAATTTTTTTTAAACAGACATGCTTGCAAATATAGAAGAAGGTATACATTAATAATGGCCATTGAGCCAATGATTATATGGACAGGCTTCCTGAAAGGAATGTTAAGATTAAAGATTTGACATTGATTGCTGCTTTGTTGACAACTGCCAAAGTTGAGAACACACAGAATTGGAAATAAGAAAAAAGTTCCAAAAGTTGAGAGGAATGACTAGCAGGGAATTTGGACTAATATGGCCTTGGTTAAATTAAAAAAATATGAGTAACAGAAGGGAGACCGCAACATACACTGTTTTCAGGAAAAATGGACACTGAGCATACCGCCCACATTTTGCCCGATAAGATCGGGCCCTTAAAAAGAAAAGAAATATACCCAGGGAGACAATTGCCCAGTGTGTGTGTGTCATTTTTGCTTGTATTATACACACACAGAAGTTGGTACTCTAAAATCCCCAAACCATCTAAACCCTTAAGGCCACAATCCTAACCTGAGGTTAGGCTGGCATAGTTAGGCCAGCAAACTTTGGCTGGCACAAGGGTCGGCTGGCCCAGAGCTCCGTAAAGCACATTTGGACCACTCTCGGAGTCAGGGAGGATGGTGCATGTTTGTGTGCTGGCCTTTCTGACTCCGCGAGTGGTCCAAACATACTTTACAGTGTCCCTTGTGCTGGTCAAACTTTGCTGGCCTAACTCCAGGCTAGGATTGTGCTCCTAAGACAGCCACTGGTCCTGTGGGCTGCCTGCAACTATAGCACAAGAATCCGAGAGCAGAAAGGCTGAACACCAAGCTCTCTCTGACAATACATGACCCTTGGTTAGGCCCAGCAGCAATTCCAGCTGCAGACGCGCTGTAAACCTCTAGTGCAAACGTGCCTTGTGTTTCACTGCCAAATTTACCCAGCAGCTGTGTAATCAGACATTTAAGAATAATGCGATACTCCTTGTTAATTAAGGGACACACATTCCAATTAGCAGTTTATTACTAGATAATGTTTACAAGACCTTATAATTCTCCCTAACTCTTTTAATTGTATTAGGTTAATTTGTTTCTTTTGGGGTGGGGGGCACCTTCTCAACCAACGGCGAAAGGAAGAACAAGACTTTGGGTTTTTCAGGGCTTTTTTTCAGGAGCAAAGGAGAATAAAAGAGGGATTTGGAGGCTGCAAAGAGCCATATCTCTTACAGAGTTATGACCGGAGGAGGTTGTCAAATGCTACTTGCCTGCGGTAGCAAAATATCTGCAACAGAAACGGACTCGGAGTCTTAATCGCTCCGCACATCCTCAGGCCATTCATCAAAGCTCATGCAGTTTATTTTGTCACAATTGGAATGGTATTTAAAATATAAAAACACCAGTGGTGGTAAGGACCAGGGGAAGATTTCAGCAACCAAGGGTTCTAGGGCAGTGGTTTCCAACGTTTTTAGCACCAGGAGCCACTTCTTAAAATGACACTCTAATGGGACCCACCTAGGTTTATCAGACTTTACCAGATTTTTAAAAAGAAGCTCTAGAAAGAAATATTTTATTTCATTTGCTTACAAGTAATAATAGCCAGAAAAAAAGAACCTCAAACATTTATCTCTCTATATTTACACACACTTGCAAACTGCAGGAGCTCAGCTCCTTGCAGGGCAGTTAGCAGCTATCTGGTTTTTGAAGAGCTTCAGAGCTTGAGGCAATTAATCTGATCTTTCCGTCACCCTGACGCGACCCACCAAAAATCAGGTCGCAGCCCACCAGTGGAAGAAGATACCAACCCCACTGAAGAAGACCTTCCACTGAGTTACGGTTTCTGTTCTGCCCTCTGATTCAGTCATATAGGAAAATACAGCCAGCTTCAGCTCAAACCTGACAGGACGTGAACACTCTTTTCGGGCACTGCTAAAGCATCTGCCCTTTTGAGCTTCACCAGGAGCCATCCAGCAGCAGAAGCTGATAGCATGGATTGGGCGCCTAGGAAGCTCAAAGAAGGGTGCTGATCTGGCAGAGCTGTCCCAACCCACCCACCCCTGGTGCCACCAGCCACTCCAAATAGGACATTGGCCACTGACAGCAATATAGAGAGTTCAGAGATCAGCCTGGCCCAGAGGGTCAGGTGTGGGTCTACAGCAAGTAGTACCCTACATGGCTGACTCCTGATGCCATCAGTGTGATAAAGACTCAACAAAGCCCTACTCTCCCAAGCAGGGCCTTATGACTGCCACGTGAAGCTGCGGAGAGCGTTGGCTGGAGCTTGCCATGGCAGTGCCATGAAATCAGCCTCTGATTCTGCCCTGTTTCCAATGAGAATCCCAAAGAGAGCGAACAGATAGGGTGGCAAGTGGATCAAGGTCAATTCCCAATCCTAGCAGTCAGAAATGTTTCTTCCAGTTAGGCAACTCATTCTGTTCTCATAGGTGGAACCTCCACATTCAGCGGCAATACTCCCTCTCCTGTATAGTAAAGCAACTGGAGGGGAGGGCTACTGCCTACAGGCTCTGCTCGTGTCTTCCTGGCAGCATGAGACTGACCACTGTAGTCAGGAAGATGCCGAGCTAGATAGGCTTGATCAAATGGGGCGGCTCTTCGGTCAACCTCTCCCTTCCATCTCCAACTCTGCCAGATATAGGGGAGTAGGAAGCCTCCTGGGAAGATGATCATAGCTTGAGGTCATCAACAGGAGTCCCTTTCAGAGTGACCCACAGGCTGGCTTACAACACCTCCTGCCCATAGGGATCCAGAGCAAATGCTCACAGATGCAGTTTAGCTGCATCTCTTAATAAACTTTCTATTTTCCATTTGCTTTGATCTCCACACAGAAACCTCTTCTGAAAATTGCTGAGGCCTAGCAACAGTCCAGCTAGAATTGTTATAGCAGGCACACAAAGTCTGTCTGCCAAGCTGCAGCCCCAGCGCTTCTGTTTAGGAATGCAAAGCAGGGTGCTACAAATGCAGAAATCCGCCGCGTGCATTCTATCAAAGCGATGACAGTTAATAAGAACAGCCTGAGACGTCTGAAAATAAATCCAGCATAATCAAATGCTCGCCGCCACACGACTTACACAACCCAGGCCAAGAATGGAATAGCAACACATCATTCTTGTGAGCGTCCTCAAGCCCTTCAGCTACCAAATGCGTGGTGTTCTGCGTACTTGCATGAAGCAGTTATTCCAGATGGAGACCTTACACCCAAACCATGGTTTGTAGGAATTGGGGTTTAGAACCCACATCGTAATTTGAGATTCTAAATATAGGAACATCACAGTATGGAGCTGCCTGATATCTTTGGTTTTCTATCTACTCAGCAAACTGATACTTTTGTTTCTTATATCTTCTTAAAAAACCCAAAAAAACTTAGTTTCCAATGACTTGAAAACACTGAAAAGCTGTGATTTCATGGAATAGTCACCAACATTCTAAATGGTGAGAGTGAAGCTGGCGGCAACAAAACGTTGATGAACAATTAAATTTCTGAATCAGCCTGCATTTTTGGTCCAGCTCTGCCACTTCAGTCCACCATCACTTTTTATCAAGTTACTTGAAGGCCCCCCCCCCCCGCCCAATGCTACCAGGTTATCAGCCTCTGTCCTGTCCTAGCTGCAACTTACAACTTGCATCCATCAAGACTGTCACAAGAAAAATCAGACACATGGTCTCAAACATTGCCACTGGGGGACATTTCACTGTTGGAGAAGGAGAAAGGACTAAATGAGAATGCCCTCCAGATCAACATTTTGTTCCCATGAACGTCTGGGGGAAACCTATAAGTAGAGAATAAGTGTAAGTGCCCTCCACTGATATTTGCCTCTAGCACCTGGTGTTCCAAAGAGAGGCTGTTCCCAGAACCTGGACATTCCATTTAGCTGTGATGGCCAAAAGTTGTTGAGAATCTTATCATCCTCCATGAATTCATGTAATCAATCGCCCCTCAAAGGGGATTGTAAGCCAGTGGCCCTCACTACATCTTGCGGCAATGAATTCCATAAATGAATTACCATAGGTACCTGGCTATAATTATTGCAAATAAATGAGCTGGAAAATGTCTCCTTGTCTTATTTCAGGGTCATTCAGGGATCACGGCAGTTCAGGGGTGTCATCTGCCTGTTGATTGTCTGCAAAGTGTCTGCCAACCATCTTTTATGTTTGCAGAGAGTTTCCAAGCTTTAAATTATACTTGAAGCTGTCCTTTCCCCATCCTTTCTTTGTTTATATTCATCTGGAACTCTTCTGAGCATGCTGTTAACTCCTTATCTCCCAACCCTTTCTGAAGTTGATATGATGTGGTGTGTCAATCTATTCATTTCTAAACCTGTTTTTCTTCCTGCAGTTTGAATCTGTATTTTACAGCACTATCTGGCTTGTTTCATTATTTGGGGGCTGTTTTATGGTCCTCTTCACAAGCACCATTTCCCTCACTCTCCCCATGCTGCAATAAACTGACCTTCTTAGCATGAAAGAAACATGGGAGGGTAAAATCAGATAAAATTAAAATCAGACACACCACCCTAAGTTTTAACTGCCACCGACTTATCTGAAGATCATAGAAAATTCCACGATCTTGAGCTCAAAACCTGCTCTCAACTTCTGTGAGATCAACTTATCTATAGTAAATGTTGACAGAAGAAGCCCATTGTTTTGTCTCACATTAACCTACTCCCAATGGATTCTGTTGGAGGATCCCAAATTCTAATATGATGAGAAAGAGAGAAACATTTCCCTCTCCATTCATGCACCTCACAGATGTAGCCTTTTTGTCTTACCTTCCTGATTAAACGAATACTCCAAAATGTATGGGAGGGAAAAAACCAAAAGAATTGGGTCTTTCCCAACTTGGATGTCGAGCAACATGTTAATTTCATTTTCATGGAAACTGCCTTGTGCTTTTTTAATTTTGCTTGAGTCACCACTCGTCTGATCATAAACCTCCTGGTTTTAATAGCGTGCTAGCAAGGACCATCAGCAGAACCAAGATGAACCTGTGTGTTGGAGGTTGCAGGGACTCCATGGCTTAAATCTAGCTATTCAGTATCCAGGTCTAGACCCAGCTAAGCCTTGGAACTGGCTGCGTTCAGATGCAAGTGTCCTCTCTGTACACTGAAAGGGAGAAGGATGTGCAGTATCCAGCCCTGTCACTTACAGGAGGAGTGAAGCCTCTCAGGGCACAATCCTAACCTAGAGTTAGGACGGCACAAGCAACTCAAAAATGTAGCATAAAATGTGTTTGTACCACTCTCGGAGTCAGGAAGCCTGGCACATGGATGCGCTTTACAGTGCATTTTCAAGTCCCTTGTCCGGCCTAACTTCCTCGTGCCAGCCTAACTCCAGGTTAGGATTGTATCCTCAATTGGTTAAGCCAGGTATAAATAAAACCTCCTACCCTGGCCTGGTCACTAGAAAAGCAGCTCTTGCCTGCTCATACCAGACTTAGCTCTGGCTCCTACGGCTCTGGGCTGCAGGGACCCTGTTGAAAAACGTCTTTCCTGACGCCTGTTCAATTACAGCCATCCATGGCTAACTAGAGCACGGCAAGAAAAAGACGGGTGGAGCTGAAATTCACGTATATTGATTGGAAATCAGGCAGCAGGGCTCTAGTCGGCAATAAGTTTCTATTTGTTGCCTCTAGTTATTATTAAAATGCTCTAGTACAGTGGTTCCCAAACTGTGGGTCAGGACCCACCGGTGGGTCACAAGCCAATTTCAGGTGGGCCGTGAAGCACCTAGAGCAGCCATATAGAAAATATGGGAAAATGAGATGCTAGAAAAGGGAAGGGCAGTGTGGTTGTTTTGCTTGTGTCAAGGTGGTAAATAGGCTTTTTTCTTTATGATTCACTTTGCTACTGGAAAATGACTGAGAAATAACTTATTGTTGCATTATCAGGAAAGCAGCAGGTTCTGACACCACAATGATGGCACTTCCAGCATTTACCTCACTTCTGGTGGGCCCCAGACAGATTGTCATTCTAAAACGTGGGCTCTGGTGCTAAAAAGTGCGAGAACCACTGTTCTAACAGATTTTAATATGGAAGCCATTTTTGTAGCCCCTTACAGCTACTACCATGGGTTTGGCAGAGAGGGAACTTGAAAGGAGGGGGTGCAATTAAATTTACCAAAGGCCATGGCTGAACAAAGTTTGGATAAGAGCACAGCAGATCCAAGTCAACCACATCATGTCTTGTTTTAGGATTCAGCTCTTCAGCTTGTTATATGCTGAATGTTGGAAGTATCACCAGTCTGTGCTCAAATCCTTTCTCGGTTAGCTATCCACAGAGTACCAGGCTCGCTTGCTAGTCCCGACTGCAACTAGTCGCTAGTCCCGACTAGTCCCGGGGCGGGGAAGACGGCAAAACGGACCGGAACGCAACGGGCGGGCTACCGCTCACCCGTTCCTCCCGCCCAGCGTTCTGGCTGCATGACAATGCTGCGTACGTCTCTCTTCAAACCTGGAAGCGGTCGCTCCTCTTCTAGAGCGCTGGCAAAGGGCTCCACTTTCCAGCTCAGGCCTCTGCCTGCTTTTCAGGCCTTTTGAAATTTGCTTATAGACACTTTTCAACATGCACAGAGCAAAGGGGGTTGATGTTGTACTTACACCACTGGAAAGGTCCTCAGCATACTTTACATGAGGAGAGGAAGTCCGAGAGCCTCTTGGAGGTCTTCAGCGTTAGTCACCATTCTGAAATGGAGCAGACAAGTGGGGGGAAATGCAATTTATTTTTCTGTAAATTTGATGGAAAGGATTTCCAAAAACAAAATGGAGGAGTAATAGGATAAAAGCCATCTCAAAAGGTTGTGGGGCATAGAAGACAATAGTTGTATGAAAAATAATTTGCAATTCTTATCTCCTATAAACAAGTGACCTATTTACCTCAGTGGCTTTCAAGCTTCCTTCTACCAGGTGTCCTATAAATCCCAAGGATCTCCTGCAATTGATCGGGGTGGGGGAGGTTGTCTTTTTATTCAGACAAGGTATTTGTGATTCGGGTGGAGCAGAACATTATTCTAATGCTAGCTTTAATGTTTATAGGCAGACAGAATTTATGCACTCACACACATACACGCACGGAACTTGTTATCTAACCTGAGACTTCAAGAGTAAACCATGATACAATTATAACATGCTTATACATGTTGACTCACTTCTGATGAGTAAGTCCCACTGGATTTAATGGGATTACTCTCAGGTAACTGTTTATAGATGATTGCAACCTTAATGAACGGAATATATAACTAAAGGTGCAATCCTAGCTTGGAGTTAGGCCGGCACAGTTAGACCAGCAAAGTTTGGCTGGCACAAGGGCCACCGTAAAGTATGTCTGGACCACTCTCGGAATCATACAGGCCAGCACACAGACGTGCGCCATCCTCCCCGACTCGGAGCATGGTCCAAATGCGCTTTACAGTGGCCCTTGTGCCAGCCACACTTTGCTGGTCTAACTGTGCCGGCCTAACTCCAGGTTAGGATTGCGCTCCAAAATAGTACTTTTGAAAAAAGGATCCCTGAGGCAGAATAAATTGAAAACAGCCCAACAATATGATGCTGCAACAGCCATGGCCAACACCATCCTATGGAGCAGCATATCCAGTACTTGAGAAATCACAATACAGCTCAGTTTGGCAACGGTAAGACTTCATTCAGAACAATGTGTTCAGTCCTGGACACCCCAGTTCAAGGAAATGGGCAAATGGGAAAGGAGATGATAAATAAAATGATAAAGGATGATAAAATACACAGAACAGAAATAATAAAGAAGGCTAGAAGAACCGGCCACATCAAACATAGAGGAATGAAAATTATCGATGGTCATTTCAATTATTCTCAAGCTTTTTAAAGGATATCACAGAAAAGCAGGGAAGAAGTATTAGTTTGATCACCTGAGAAATTAGCAATGAATGGACTTAAGTTAAATGTATGTAGTTTCAAGTTACAAATTTGTATTTGGAAAAACCTCCTAACCCTACAGGCAATTCAGCAGTGGAAAAGGGAACGAGGAATCAGCTTTCTTGGAAAATTTCAGTAAAAGGTCAGACGGGCCTTTTCGAGGTGCAGTTGGATATAACTGCAATATAACCTATCATACAACAAAGGACTCAAGCACATAAATTGCTGGGTTACACCAATCGTACATTTGGAATTTATTGCATCTCCGCAGCAATCTTATGCAAGTTCAGACATTAACATTTCTGTGACCTTAGAAGTGCCACTTGTTTTCTAATAAGGGAAAGACCACCAACTAGGAAAAAAGCACCTGGCTGTCATGTTTCCCTACCATGCCATCTCACTGAAAATATGTCAAGGAGAGTGATTGACCACAGACACTCTCCATATTACATACATACATGCCCCAGATCCACCAAATTCAAAAGCCACATTTGTAGCTCTGTTTCACAGGTTTTGGGTCACGTTAACCTTCGCAAATCTCCATGGGCATTGGTTGATGCAATGCGCAATGGCGTCAGGAGGGAGATGCGGGATGCACAGACGGTATCAGGTGACAGCATAGGAGAGGCGGCACCAAACCAGGGGAGCCATAGACTTCCTGGCTGGGAAGACCAGGAGGCCAGATACATCTGCCTCTTAGACCTCTTAATATGGAATTCCCTTCCGGAAGAATTAAGAACTACACACTCTCTCATGGCCTTTCGGAGGCCAAATCATACCTATCTCGTCTGGCCTTTGGATGATGGTTGGCTGTAATTCTGTAATTCTGCCATAGCGTGTTTACTCCCCTGGTCGTACATGCATACGTGCTTGTTGCTTTTCTCCCACCCTCCAAAGGGCCTGATGAAGAGAATTGGGTTCCATGTTGGAAAGCCTGATGAATTGGGTTCCATGTTGGAAAGCCTGCACTCTGGAGACTTTCCTGGCTGTCATGACCCTCCCCTTCCCCAAACCACCCTGTGCCCTGCCTTCATTCTCCCCACCCGCATTGCCACCCTCCCTGGCCCCACACAGGGTGACACCAACCTTGTGACTGCTGGCCACAACATCACATGCCATGCAATGCTCACCAATTCTCTTAATCAGATGGGAAAGTATAAGCAACAGACTGCTGACAAACAGTACAGTTTCTGTAATGGATGTAAAAATTCCATTTGCCCTGGGAAGGAAAACAACATATTGTATGGAGCCAAGAGTATTTATTTCAGCAAATAGGGAAACATTGGAGCTTGTGTACTAGAGATTGAAAGGAACGCAGTCCAAAACTACAAGTGCTTTTTATGCATCCATTTGAACTATCAGTCAGATCTCTCAACCACAGGCCCCTTCGGCCATTTGACCTCAGAAAAGCTCACACCCTAAACAGCCCCAGTGCAAGTTTAGAGACAGACTTGCACAGTGGCATTTCAAAATGCCAGGCCTCATCCTCTTCAACCCGGCATACAGTACACACTGGTTGGTCTTCCAAGCATTAACCAGCAATAATAGCAAGTGTCATTAATCTCTATAACTAATGCAGAGGTTAAAGCTGACAAACCTTTGTCCTGTCTGCATTATTCATTAATGAAATTAACTTGCTAGAGGGGGGAAAAAGAGAGACTGCGTGTGTGCACAGGAAAAAGAGAGAAAACAGAAGCCAAAAGAAGTCCTTCTTTCCTTGGTGCAGGAAAGTAAAAATAAGGTGGGAGCAGAGAGAGAGAGAGAGAGAAATTACGTATTAGTATGAAAATCGTGGCAGCAACTGTGGAATGGAATGAACAATCCAATCCCCGGCTTAAAAGCCGCTCTAAAGGCAGCTCAAATTTACAATGGATGAGCCTTCGTGGCAATCTGTTTTTCCGATATTAAAAATCTCATTTTCTCAGTGCCAAGGACAAGTGGATGTGTGAGGCATTGGAGTATCAACTCAGCATTTGTCTCATTTGACATTAAATCATTCTCATTTTCAGCTCAGATTTTCTAATATCTCCTTGGGAGCCACTTCAGTTTTCTTCATTTCTCTCTGGTTGCAATTAAGATGTTTTGAGTACAGCCTGCTCTGGCATCATCACCCTCCCACCACCAGCACCACCCCCCACTCCCTTTACAGAGACTCTGTGCTTTGAAAAGCTTTGTGGAAGGCAGAAAATCAACAGGTATAGCCTTCCTATTAAGCTAACATGTAGCAGTCAGAAGTCAAAATGTGCCCTAAATCTACAACTGCTGGGGGAAAAAAACATAAGGAAGACTTTTAGACTGATCTGTGGCCATGAATGACTTTACCTGACTCTAGGCCTGGAGCGTGTGCACTCCCACCCAAGACTTTCAGCTTCAGCTGCTAGAAGGGGGCTGCTGGGCTGAGCCAGTCAGCATACCAATCTCCAGCCAGGACCAGGATGGGAACAGCTGGCAGAACATGGCTCCACCTGCACCTAATCAGACACTGAGTACCCCCGCGGGTGGGGTTTTAAAGGTGGATGACTGAGCCAAGGGGGGGCGGGGCTGAGAAGAAGTCTTCCCCATGACCTATCCACAATGCCCCAGAGGGCAGAGCAGATTGCTGGAATCATTGCCATGGCTACCAGCATCCCCACATCTCCCCAGGGACCTGGCTAGGCCTGGGGTTGGAGAGACGGACAGTCCCGCCAGACCATCTCATAGGAACGCCACAAGGCATCAGCCTTGCAGGAGGACCACCCACTTGCTGGCCTTGGAAGCTAGCTAGCCTGGGGAGAGGAGGACACCTTGACAGGTCCACACAGCCAGCCTTTCCTGGAGCCATTCTTGGAACAGCCCAGAATAGCTGAAATCAGAACCCTGTCGGACAGCCCCCTGGAAGCCCTGATGGCCAAGCCCAAGCATAGGTCAACTGGAGCCTCCTACTGCACCCCCCGGGCGACTCTTCCCTTGGTGAGGTAACTAGGGAAGGGTGAGCTTGTTTAATATGTAATTTCTGCACCAGAAAGGGGGGGACATATCAGGGGCCCGTGATGACTACTGAGAGTACAATCCTAACTTGCGCTGGAACAGAAAGGCCAGCAGTATCCAGCGCAGGTTGGGAGCACTCAGGACCTTCCCTGGGGCAAGGGCACGTTTGCGCCCTTTCCCCAGGGGAGGCTCCAGAGGCACAGAGCTGAGGATGCTGCGCACCTTGAATCAGGGCCACACGGCCTAGGGACAGAGGCCTGGATGCAGCCTAACGGTTGCATCCTGACTCCACCCCCTCTCTGGGCTGGCACACCTCTGGCCTGCCCTACCCCTGCCCAGAACCACTCTTGTGCCCACTGAGTTCAGCAGGCGCACGAGTGGTGCAGCACAGCCTCGGGCCAAAGCCCTTGGCCAACGCTGCTGCTACTGTTGGCCCAACAGCACCAGTGCCGACACAAGGGTGCCAGTTGGTGCCCTTGTGTCAGAGTTGCTGCCACTGGGCCGACGCAAGCGGCTAACGTCAGCCCTATGCCACTTACAGGATTGTGCCCTCAATCAAGTCTCTCAGGAGCCTCCACGCCAAATCCTTGGTGCCTCCTTTCTTGCCGCTGCTAACAACAACCTTGCTAGATGTGGCAGCCGAAACATTTTCATGAGATATCACAAAGCCACATCAGCAGCTGCCTTGTGCCAAGTCAGACCACTGGTCCACCAACCCCAACACAGCTTGGTCTGGCAGTAGCCTTCACAAACAGAGATGGATACTGTGCAATCCTTTGAACTGGCAATTCCAAGACTGAACTTGAGACCTACCGTGTGCAAAGCAAGGACTCTGGCACTGAACTATGCCCCGCACCCCTGCCAAGGGCCTCCATCCAAGTCAAGAGCCTCACAGCCAAAGAAAAGCAATCCCTTAAGTGGCTGATGATGCTTTTTATACAAGGCTGCAGGAAGACAGAGACTGCTAAATGTCTCAACTAAGTGCTGGAAGGTGGGCATCCTTTGGCTTCCTCAGATTTCCTTGATGGCTTTTGCGTTTTGGCCGGCAAGGTACATAAAAGTCAAAGAGGATGCATATTATATGCCTAAGAGGCTGTGACGAAAAGGTGTCTCACTGGACAGACAACTTGACAGCTGCCTAACAGGCAGCAATCATCAAGTGAAGGTTTTCCCATCGCCTCCTGGTTTCTGTCAAGGATGCAACTGGTAAAGCCTCTGTCCAGTCTAATGTTTTAAAAGAGCCATGACAGGAACGACTGATGTCACCTCAGACCCAGTACTTTCCAGAGGAATCAGTTCCTACATGCAGGCGCCAGACACCGTGTGCAGAATTATCAAGTGTAGGGGCCAAAAGGCAAGGAGAGGATGCTCCCAGTTACACGGAGTCCCGTGCTGTCTACAAGGACTAGTAGTAGCTCTCTCAGGTTTGAGGCAAAGGTCTTCCGGTTCTATGAACATCTTTCCCTAGACTACACAAGCTTTTACCCAGCGGGTGATTAGTCTGTGGAACTCTTTGCCACAGGAGGGGGTGATGGCATCTGGTCTAGATGCCTTTAAGAAGGGTTTGGACGGATTTCTGGAAGAAAAGTCCGTCGTGGGCTATAGGTCATGATGGATTGTGCAACCTCCTTACAGTAGTAGTAGGCTACTTCAGGGTCCCGGGTGCAAGGGAGTGGCAACAAGATGCAAGCGTCTTGTTGTCTCATGCGCTCCCTGGGGCACCTGGTGGGCCGCTGTGAGATACAGGAAGCTGGACTAGATGGGCCTTTGGCCTGATCCAGCAGGGCTCTTCTTATGTTCTTATGACCTATCCCTCCAGATGGGGCTTCCTGGCATTGCTGGTTTGACTGGATGACTGTTTTGTTCCTCCACATGAATGCATGAAGCTGCCTTCTGCTGAGCCAGACTACAGGCCCCTAGTTCAGAATATTCAACAGTCAGGGCCAGCCCATCCATGGAACCCAGGCAGCTGCCTGGTGGGGGGCACTCACCTCTGTCCACTACACTTTCTCAGCTCGAGGCCACCACTCACACACGCATGCACACACGCATGCGCACGCGCACGCGCGCACGCACACACACACACACACACACACACACACACACACACACACACACACACACACACTTTCTCTTTCACTCCATCCCCCCTCCTCTTCTTTTCCCAGTCCAAGGAATGGGAGGAGCAGAAGCTGGCACTGGTGATGTCCCCAACAGAGAAAAGGAACAGTATTTGGCAGGGACCAGGAGGACTTGGGGCAACTGCTGCCAAGCAGTGGCTCCCCAGCAGTCTTTCTCAGTACCACCTGGAGATCTGAACCCGAGACCTTCTGCATTATCTACCTTAGAGCTACAGCCTCTCCCCAAATCTTACCCCTGCAATGTACTATGAGGTCTTGGGCAAGCCTCTCTCTCACCACCCCAAATCAAGAGTATAATTATGCAGGTGGCCTTACAGGATGGTTGATCTCAATAATAGGGATCAAATGTATGTGTGAGGTTGCTTTTGACTGAGAGCTCAATCCTAACCTGGAGTTCAGCCGGCACACAGTTAGGCCAGCAAAGTTTGGCCAGCACAAGGGACACTGTAAAGCACATTTGGACCACTCTCGGAGTCAGAGAGGCCAGCACACAGATGTGCGCCATCCTTCCTGTCTCTGAGTGTGGTCCAAACATGCTTTACGATGTCCCTTGTGCTGGCCAAACTTTGCCAACCTAACTGTGCCGGCCGAATTCAAGGTTAGGATTGCACCCTCAGTGCTTGCCAACCCAAGGCCTCTGGTGAGGAGCTAGAGCAAGTAGGAAGCTCTGCTCTGCTCCACAGGCCAGGCTCCTCCTATTTACAACAGGCTGACCAAGCCAAAGCTTTGTGTTGCACCTGAAGCACAAAATTGTGGGCAAATTCCAAATTCCCAACAAGAGGGGTAACACTGGCTCACGTGTTGCCAGCTGGCCATACCTGATACAGTCAACACATAATGTATCTTTATCATGGATCTTTGCTCCCGATAGGCTCACAGGCCAATCCCTACCAGAACTGAAAGATGAAAATCTAAGGCCAAAGAAGTAAAAATAAAAAAAATAGAAAGTCCCTAAATGCCGCATTCCTGACACCTCCAAATCTGAGATTTGGGAACGTTCCCTGGAGCTGCAGAGTGCATTACGGCGGGGCAGGCTAATCAAAACCCCAAAGATGGCAGAGCACTTTGAGATGCATAATTTAACAGAGGACAGCCAGCCTAGATTCATAAAAAGGGAAGGTCATGGCTGACAAATCTGCTGAAATCCTGTTTTATTATATAATACGACCGAATCGTTAGGTAAGACAAGAACGAAACCGCGGACATACGTTATCAGGGTCTTCGGGAGGAAAGCATTTGATTTGGTGCCGCTCAGGCTGATTTACAAAGTCATAAAGTGTTGCATGGGGGGGGAGAGGCATAAATGGATTAAACAACACTGGCGGAGTAGGAAGCAAAGACGAGAGTGTCGGGGAACGGAAACTGTTAGGGGCACGGCAGGGGGGAGGAGACGAGAGAATAAAAGGTCAGCTTGTCATTTGTTTACCTTGTTATATTATAAAGGACTCTGAGGAGGGTAAAGAAATCTCTGCTTGTGGTGTAGTTGTACACAGAGAGCAGAGTCCTAGGACTCAGAATCATGCACAGGAAGGAAATGGGGGAAAGGAAATAATGTTGTAAACTTAGAAACAATGGATTAAAAAAGGAGAGAGAGAGGTCCTTGTTTGGAGAATTGAACAGGAGACCACACTATCTGCAGGCGGAAGGGGATTGGCAACTGCTAGTAGATATCTGGGTGATGAGTAGTAGATCGGAACATGTTTCTGGCTCCCGATTATTTAACAATGAAAAGTATTTTTTTTTAAATCTCTAATGACTGGCCTTCCCTCCTGAGTTCCTCATCTGTAAAATAAGAGTACTGTATTAACTGGTTGCCTTTGACCAGTTTCAGCGTTTTGTGTTCATTTGATTTATTTATAATATTTATATCCCACCTTTCTTCCCATTAAAGGAGGATATCCAAGGTGGCGGTTAGAATCCCTGATCTACAGAAACTCAGAGCAAGATTTGTATTCGTATAGCTCGGGCATCCTAGTGCTAGTATGGCTCGGGGGGGGGGGGAGAGAAACATTGGCTGCCCCACCCCACCTTTCTGTATCTTGTTTTTCCCTTCTGAGCTAAAACTTTGCACAAGGCTCTCGTTCAGGGGTGTCAAACGTAAGGCCTGCAGGCCAGATGTCGCCCACAGAAGCAATTTCTCCAGACCCAGTTATAAGAGGGCTCTCTCATATCTTGAAATTATGAACAAGATTTGCACATTTTCTGCAGTCAGAAATGCCCTCCCCCGCCCACTTCCTCCCTCCCTCCTGCCTCGGCAAGCCTCTATGCCAGCCGACTTTGGCTGGCACAGAGGATGCGCAGTGCAGGTGCTCCGAGGCAGGCGTTGCAGGCAGCGCCAATCTCGAAGCGTTAACACCGACACAAGGGTGCCACTCTCTACGCTACCACGTAGTGTCAGCACTGCGCCATCTATAGGATGGCACTGTTGGTTACACTAGGGTAGGAACCAAACTCATAATGGAAAAAGTAGGTTTTAAGGTGGGATTTGAAAGAAACTGCCTCTCACAGGGCATACAGGGCAGCAAGAGAGAACCATCACAGAGGCCTTGTGCAAAATGATGGTGGGCCTTTTCATTTTGTACTGGGCTCTCAGGAAGATCAAAGCATCATTAATGGGAGAGAGGTGGATGACCACAGAAAAATGAGATGTACAATATTTGCAATTAATGGCTTGCTATGTAAAAATCTATTGTCTTATGATTGAGTTCCTTTGTTGCAGAAATTACCTTCTGTGCAAAATGGGAAAATGACCTTGGTAGAACTATTGAGGGAAGATGTCTCCATGCATATCTCTCCTAGCAAATTATGGTAAAATCATGGCTCTTTGGCATCTTTCCTCTGGGAAACGTATGCTCCAACATTGTTAGAGGTTCAATCATCCTCTCATTGAGACACCTGACCATACGGCACATGTGCCCTGATATCCAAAATGTCCTACCATTCATGCAACGGCAGAAGACTAGAATTGCAATTCCACTGGATCCAGTCATTATTTATTATTTTAGACGCAATTCAAACCAACTTTCTAGCACTGGGGTTAGGGCAATGCAGCTTCAAGGTAAAGGAAGAAATATTCCCTTAACTTGAGGAGCCTCCATAACTACCTCCCAAATGCAGGAGGCAGCACATGCCCCATTGGCACAGTATCTCAGTGTTGGAAGTTTTGCACTCTTTGTTAAATGTATTATGAATGAACAGAAGATAGGCAGCCCAATCCAGAAGGGTATGGCTGCCCATGTGAGCGGCAGTAGCCAAGTGGCTACCACAGTATCCCATGGCAGCCTGGCAGCCGCAGGAGACTTTGCGGGAGAAGGAGACGCTTGACCTCTTCCCCCGTGGTTAATTAATGATGCATTTTTTTATTTTTATCCTCCTCCATTTTTTGTAAACTACTGTCACCTTTTGGAAAACCACTCAAAAATTAAGCAGGTAAATAAAATATTACGCATATTGACGACACTACTGCAAAGGATCAGAGAAAGGAGGGATACTTCGCTCAAAATTTAACATTTTAGGGAAGCAACTGAGTATATTCATCCATGTGAACATCTTCTGTGATTTACAGAGTATGTAATTAAGCTATTCTGTAAATTTAGAATAATGTTTAAAAAAAGATTACAAATGAGACTGGCACTGCTGTGATCTAGTCCCCAAGAGGCCAAGGAAATGTAAAAATGTTGGTTGGTCAGGTTGGGAGGCCCTGTGCCTCAACATCTGACTAAACGAGCTGAAATCTGGTATCAACTACGGCAGACAGGCCAAATCATAACACTTCTATAATTTAGCATCAAGTTAAGGTTTTGCCAATGGAGAGAACAATCAGAAACACGTTAACCAAAGGCCTTTTGGAATCTCTTGGTGGGGACTCCTGAGGGAAAGGCTGAGGGGAACAATTTGGGGTTGAAAAAGAGAAAAGTGCCCTCTTGTCATTTTGTCTCTACTTAAAATTCCCCCTTCCCAAATCAGCTTTTCATATTAAAACACTGTGTTGTGCTTTAGTTTGTCAGAGTGCATTTAGCAACTCCTTAAAAAGATAGGACTGCGCCTTCATCTCTCAAGGAAGTACTTATGGTAAGTAGAGACTACCCTTTAAAGAAGCCTTCATTGGCTGGTCTTTTTTGTTTTAGTTAAGGTTCACATTGTGTTCGTTACATACAGCGTGTGCTATTATACTGTTGACATATTTTAGTATTTTTGACACATTTCAGCCTCCTTTGTGGAAGGTGGTGTTTTTACAATAGGTAATTCTGTAAATAAATACAAATAAGTGGAACATGATGCCACCAAGAACCTTTCCTCAGCACGTGTAGCAATCAAAGAGAGGGAGGCCATCCCTAAGATACCAAGAAGGAGACATCTATTCACATTCTGTTCAAGAAAACTTCATTTTAGGTTAAGCTATGCTGCATCAGGGAAATGACACTACTAGTCCACAGCTTCATTGCTGGTTTGCTTTTAATAGTTACAATTTTGTTCCAAAGGCAAAACATTAAAAAGAAAGAAAACAGCCTGACTCCTTTTGAGAAGTGATTTATTGATTGCAAATTAATTAGAGGCCTCCTTGCTAAAATATATGATTTATTAATTTAGGAGAAGATGGGAGGAAAAGAAATTACAGTAACTGAAATTTAGGTGGAAAGACAACTGTAGGAAAGAGAGTACTGTAGAAAGGTAGAAATTCAGCTTTTTGTATGAAATAATTGATTTGATAACCACTAAGCTTAGAGAAATCCATTTCAAGATGCCACGGAGATTGTATCTTACAGCTGTCAAATTAAATAAATGGAATGGAGCTGTTCCAGACACTGGTTGGCATCATTCAGAAGAACCCAAGGCCAATGATACGCACTTGTGATGGTAGTTTTTTCAGACTTTTCAAAAGTGGTTTTTTTTCCAGACTTAATCCGGGGTGTGTGGGGAGCCCCACTGCAGGGCTCTCCAAACCTCAAGAATGCATTTAAAATGCTATCGTGACCCACTTCTGGTTTCGCGATCGCAAACCAGAAGTGGGTCACAACCGAGTTTTAAACATATTCTGAGATTTGGGGAGCCCTGGGGGGGGGGGGGGGGCCCCCCCCCCCACCCCCCACGGGGTCTAGTTTAAAAAAACCTTTTTTCCCGGGGGCACCGGGTGTTCCGGGGGGTTGTTTTTGCGCCTTTCCCCCCCCCCCCCCCGCCAAGAGTTACTTGGCTCCTCATAAGATTTAGGGAACCACAGTTATAATGGATATGGTTTGTACTACTTCTTTCACTCCCGCGATTTGTCTTGGTGTACTTAGATTGATAACCCCCAGTTTCCTTATTGTTGCAAGAATAGAGATTGTCCCCAAAGCAAAAAAGATAGAAGGGCTGTACAGAAACATTAACTGGAGAAAGAATAATTTGTATATGGCAAAAATTTGACTTGGTTAAGTTTAGGGAAGAAAAATAAAAGATTTTTATTTGACATACAAGTTTATTATGCATTGGAAGACCTATCAAAACATCCCTTCAGAGATTTGAAAATCCTATTATATGGACAAGTCTGCTTATCAATGAGGTTGACTCAGGGAGCCATCTCAGACAGCAAATTGTCAAGGAACTCCCACTTCCGTCCACCGATTTGTCTCCATTGCTCATTCCCCTCCCCAGATTAGAAAAGAAAATAACAGGAGGAGAAGTGTGGCAGCAAGAACAGTGGGGGCTGGCACTCTAGCCCACTACTCTCCTCTCCTCCATGCTTCCTCTCCAACCACACCCCCCTCTTTGTTTTGCAATCTAGGGATTGGAAGGGGCACAGATTGGAACCTGGTATGAGGGGGGGACGACAACAGCATTTGACATGACATTTCAGGCACCAGCAGAAGGTAGACCAGCCTTACCTAAGAATTCTGTTTAACAGAATTAAATAGGTTATGTTCAACAGTTTGGGATGCTGCTTTAAATGCATGTGCTATGGAGTAAGTCTCATTGGAGTTTGTGTCTGATTAAACATGCATAGAATTGCACTGTAAAGTGTTGACAGGCCTAAATCCCAGATTAGGGGTTGAGCCATCAATCAAATCTCCTTTGTTCTTTCAAAAGAATTTTGTGGACCTTTAAAATAAGAAGAACCTGATTGTAAAGTATGAAGATATATACTGTTAGTATTATGCTATTTATAATGTGTTTTATGCACTTGGACAAGTATATTGTAATGCAATTTTTTTAATTGTAACTATATCCAAATTATTAGTGAACATCATTTCGGAGTATGAGTTGACCATATAATATGATCCAATTTATATCCAGTTTTCTAAATCTATTGCATATCTTTGTTTTGTAATGATAAATATATTTATAAGAGGATTAAAAGAAAAAAGAAAAAGGAGGGAAAAGAAAAAAGAAAAAGGAGGGAAAAGTCTTTCTTCTAAACTGCAACAGGCAATTTACTTAAAACGCATTTTTTTTCAAACTTCTACACTTCTTGATGAGGAACCAATCTACTGCCAAGAGAGATAATTCTGTAGGACAAGACATTCTCTTTACACTGTTCCAAGAAAAAATGTACCCAAATTGCAATTTAAATAAAAAGGCAAAAAAGGACGGACACGGACACAGATACGGACACAGACCAATTCTCACTTAGGACAACTGAAATTATGCAAGCCATTGGACTCCCTTTATTAATAAAATGCGCGTGCGGAAAGAAAGAAAGAAAGAAAGAAAGAAAGAAAGAAAGAAAGAAAGAA
>JAJKFI010000038.1:1625113-1685918 GCA_029204185.1 Lerista edwardsae
CAATCCCACAATCCTTAGAGAAAAACCATTCTTCCTATAACACAACAGTGCATGGGTGCATGGCTCCTCCCCCTTCTTTTATCTTCACAATAACCTTGTGTGGTAGGTTAGGCTGAGAGAGTGGTATTCAAACTTTTTAGACCAGAACACACTTTTTAGAATGGCACTCGTGCCAGGACCCAGTGGAAGTGATGTCATTAACCTGGAAGTGATGTTGTGGCAGGAAGTGGCATCATCGAGCAGAAAGTGCTGTCATTGTAATAAAATAAAATGACACACTTGAACTACAAATTGACATTCTTGGACTGCAGCAACTGCACAATCCGGAAACATTCCTCACAGGAAGCAAGATGAGGACAAAATAACTATAAACAATTTTTTTTAAAAAAAACCTCACTTAAAAATTCAAACTGTTAACACTCACAAAAGGAATATAACAAGAATAAGATCTGCAGTTTCCAAGATGGCTGCTCTTAGCTTTCCGCGACCCACCTGACATCACCAAGTGCGTTCTGGCCCACAGTTGGAATAACACTGGGCTGAGAGATAGTGAGTGGCCTAAAGTTACCCAGTAAGCGTCAAGGCTGAGAGAGAATTTGATATATGCGATAAGCAAAAATATGCCTTAAACACGCACACATAGAAATAAGTGCTGAAATGAGGAGGGGAACACTTTGCAGGGATGCCACATTTTCACAAAATGTGCCCTTTTATTTCGCTTCAGTTCCACACTAACCAGGAGTAAATCTCACATTTCCATTACCCTGTCAGAGAAGCCACGTGGTATTACCAGTACGCTATACTTTTACTCTTTAGGAGCGCAATCCTAAATTGGATTTAGGCCGGCATAAGCTAAGCCAAAAAGGTTTGGCCAGCACACAGGCCACCATAAAGCATTTTGGGACTACTCTAGGAGTCAGGGAGGACGGCTCATGTCTGTGTGCTGGCCTCTCTGACTCCGAGAGTGGTCCAAACATACTTTACAGTGTCCCTTGTGCTGACCATTTGCTGGCTTAGTTTATTCCGGCCTAACTCGGTTTAGGATTGTGCCCTAAATCAAAAGTGTGATTCATTATTGACTTGCTTGCATTGGGCAAGGAGAATTGCCTGCAGATAAGAAAAGACCATGTAATGATAGTTGCCCCCTACTCCCATCGTGTTTTTCTCAGCCAGAAATGGCACAGGAAACTAATTTTGACTGTGCCTCCCAGCTCCAGAATGCTAGAAGAGGCAACCAGGATAACCCCGCAGTGCCCTTTCCATCCTGGAGAACCAGGAGTGATTGGGGTGATTGCTTGCACAACCTCCCTTGTCTACAGTGCTGTCTCTCTCTCCAGCAGTCATCTGGCTGCCTCCCTGGGCTCTAACTAGTCCACTGACATAGCCTTGTTAGTGATATCACAGCACTGCTATGAAAAAGAAGGGGGGCTGGCAAGTTGCAATGGGGCCCCAATGCTGTAGGCTGATCACCAAAAGCATGCAGAGGTGTGCAAGCCCCGGGGGCAAGCTCTACAGCAATGCAGAGGGCACAACCACTGCTTCTGTCCATGCTGGCGCTCCTGCCCCACGTACAACAGCTTTCAGCTGGCAGCCAAAAGCAGAGGCCTGTCTGCAACATCTAGTCTTTCAGCTTGTAAAGAGGCTCAATCATTAGGACAATTTAGTGGATGAGTAACTTGAATGCATGCCCATTTGGCCAAAGTTCCAGCAGTCTGTTGAAAGCAAAAGGCACAACGATATGTAGCCTTTTCATTCTTCCATGATGTCATGCCAAATGTCTCGGCTGTGGCCCATGAGGGTCAAGAAGGGTGTAAGAACGGATGTCGGGATGGACTTTTGCCCCAGCCTCCTTTGAGGAGACACAATGTACAAGATCTGCCTTCCTTCTTCGAGGCCTAAAGGGGGAGAATCTTTCTTGCTTAGGTACCCGGAGGCAAATCTTACCACTGTTGACCAGAACAGTATTTGTATTTATCTATCCAGCCAGGCACTTATCGCTAGGGTTACCAGATACAAACTGGGACAGAGTGCCTATACCTTTAAGCATTGTACAGAAGAGGAAATTTTGGCAGGTGCAGCTTTGGAAGTACGGCACCTACCCGAATTCCCTCTTCTATACACTGGTTAAAACTATAGGTGCTCTGTCCCAGTTTGTATCTGGTAACCCTACTCATAACCGGCCTTTCAGTCTCCGAAGAAGCCCTCAAGGCAGCTGGACAACATATTGAAAATACAGTAAAAAATACACAAATGAAAATGAATCCCCTAAATAGAGGCTGATAATGAGAGCATCATAGTGATGTATCCTCCTCCACAAGGAAGAATTCCCCTGCATATAGAAAACCAGCAAGGTGCAGGCTAGGCTGAAACCCTCCTCTCCGATGTGTCAGTTTAGATACATGCAGCGAAGTTCTTTTACAAGGAGGGGCATTCCCTCATGCGAGCCCACCCTTTTAGTCTGAAGTGCATTATCAGCTCTGCAAGACCTAGCCTAGTGGCTATTTGCAAGCCTGGACTAGTGACCTGGGGTGGGATAGGGAGGAGAACAACGTATATATCTGTGGCCCACAGCCTAGGTGATTTGCTCAAGGACAGGCGCAGGAGGCGAGCACCAAATCACTGATTAAGTCAGGCTTGCAGTGAACACTTCACCTGGGAAACTGAAGAATTGCATCCATGCCAACAGGGTGCCAACCCATTCAACCCATGGTGAATAAGGAGGTGGCCGCTCTTTATATACCAGGGGGCTGGGTGGCAGATAGACTTAAAAAAAAAAAAGCTTACTAGGCTGGATATAATGCGGCACTTGGCAATGTAATGTATACTTCACCTATCTTTGAAGGTGAGCGCCTGTTGGAAACATGTCGACCTTAGGAGTTGGATCAAGAAGCAGAAGCAGATACACTGGGCGGGGCGGAAATGTCAGAACTAGTGATAGCCCAAGAACCAGTCTATGCACTCAACAGTTCATGAGACACCGATTCACCGATTCACAGGATGCCGGCTTACAAAACATTAAAAGGTGAACAACATGATCAGAAAATCACATCACACACATGGTTTCATCAAATGAAAGGAACTGCATGAAGTTAAAATAAAAAAAGAAAATAAAAGAATCATCATCAATCTCTTATTCATATCATCACTCATTAACATGCCATGAGAACACAGTAGGATCGATCAGACATAATTAAAAACACAAACTCAGCAAAATAAGTGTAAGAAGTCACTACAGGCCTGAAGGCCAAAATAGTGGTCGTACACACAGGAAATTAAAAGTTCCCCTGTGGGGGAAAAAAAACTCCCTGCTTCGAGAAGAACACCGCATCAAGGAGAAGGCCTCTCCCCAGCATTTTAGTCATTTTCTATGGTCAGGAGCTTCCCATGCAAACTGCACCTGCGGTCATTTCAGACTGTACTGTCGGTGTAGTTTGCATATTTTAGAAGTGCCTGCATTAGTGGTGGGAGGAACCTGACCAAGACCCAAGTGCTTATTGGTCAGATCTAAGCAACAACAAGAAAGCAGGACACTGAAAGCATTTCTACGGCATGGGAGAGCAGGCCAGTCAGAGCACAGGATTACTAACAACCAATCCCAGTGGCCAGTAAAGCACCCTGCCAGCTCAGTAAAAGACAATGGCATCCAAGGGCGTATCATTTTCAAGATAGCCCCACCCAATTTGAGAAGAAAGGCCTTTCCATATTGCATGGCAGGACCATACAAGTCAGGACTGAGGACAGGACCAACACATGCCTTTTTATGGGGACACACTTCATGAGGTCTGCCTGTCAGCAGCATTTTCTAATCCAAGGGTGTGTGTGGGGGTGGGGGGGGAGAATTAAACTTCCTCAGTGCCTTGGATTTTTCCAGCTCCTGCCTTATTACAGAGTTGATTCAGCACCAAGTTAATGTTTAGAATACGATCACAAGACTACCAAGCTGGAAGTTCGCCTGCAACTAGTTTCCATAGTTTGGAACATCTCTCTGAAAACAACTGTGTGCCCACTCCAGAAAAAGAGCAGCCCCTCTACAGGTGCCCCCATCTCACCTGGCATGGGGCTGCAAGCACAGACACCAGAGAGACACTGAGCAACAGGCAAGCCGTCAAGCACGGCAAGGCTATAAATTCCACAGCTGGTGAAAGCTGAAGAACAACCCCAGGTAATGTAATTATGATGTGTTCACAAATCTTACACCAAGTCCTGACATTTTAACACAATATACACATCGCCTTATGAAGCTTATGATCTGCCCCCGGACAAAATATTACAAGAAAAGAATTTTTTTTTTTAAAAAAAGGCCAAATGATCTTTTCTCATGTAACCAGCATTTTGGAAGGATTGTATTCAGTGCCCCAGCCTTTACCCTTCTCCCCCACATTCCACAAGATCCACCCAAAACTATGCATGTATCTATGCTAACAATTAATGCTGTTTCACAACATTCAACTGTTATGGCTTCCCCAAAAGATCCTGGGAACTGAACCCTGACAGAGGTGCTAGTACAACATATGTTACAAGCTATGATGGGTATGTGCAACCTCCTGGTTTTAGAAGTAAGCTACCTCAGAATGCCAGGTGCAAGGGAGGCAACAGGAAGCGAGTATCTTGTTGCCTCAGGGAGCACACAAGACATCTGGTGGACCACTGTGAGATACAGGAAGCTGGACTAGATGGGCCCTTAGGGCACAATCCTAACACATTAGGCCAACACATTCCAAGAGTGGTCCAAACGTGCTTTAAGGTGGCCCTTGTGCCAGCCAAACTTTGCTGGCCTAACTGGGCCGCCTGACTCCAGGTTAGAATTACGCCCTTAGCCTGATCCAGATGGGCACTTTTTATGTCCTTGGCTATAGAGATAACCAATTTCACCTCACAGTACAATACAGGACCATTCAGTTCCCACAGGAGAGGGAATGATCATCAAACCACTATATGTAGTGCAGATAGATCCTAAATTAACTAGCCAAAACACATGCCCAAATAAACCAAGATTTTGTACACAAAATAGTTATACAACAGGCACACACTTGACCCCTATGGTGGCTTTTGAGCAAGGGTTTCAACAAAGGAAGAGAGGTGGCATTATGCGGGTGAACACTGCCATACATACAGTTACACTCTCTCCTGGTGCTAAACACCTTTTGCCTTTGCACCTATTCATATCCAGTGCCTTGGCTATTTCAAGCCTTGTGCTACCTGCCCAATGGGGCAATCTTACTCCTGTGCAGCAGGAGGAGGCATATACCATCTCATTCATCTGGATCAATGAAAGAAAGAAAAAAAATTCAGAGCTCTCACTACAAATGAGAATCAGTCCCCTATTTGGGCTTCTGTCATAAGAACATAAGAAGAGCCCTGCTGGATCAGGCCAAAGGCCCATCTAGTCCAGCTTCCTGTATCTCACAGCGGCCCACCAGGTGCCCCAGGGAGGCATGAGACAACAAGATACTTGCATCCTGTTGCCACTCCCTTGCACCTGGCACCAGTAGACCACCACCTTTGTAAGGAGGTTGCACAATCCATCATTGCCTATAGCCCATGATGGACCTTTCCTCCAGAAATCCATCCAATCCCCTCTTAAAGGCATCCAGACCAGATGCCATCACCACCTCCTGTGGCAAAGAGTTCCACAGATTAACTATCTGCTGGGTAAAAAAGTACTTCCTTTTATCTGTTTTAACTCTCCCAACCCTCAGTTTTAGCGGATGCCCCCTGGTTCTGGTGTTTTGAGAGAGGGAAAAGAACATCCCTCTATCAACTCTATCCCTTCCATGCATAATTTTGTATGTCTCAATCATGTCCCCCCTCAGGCGCCTTTTTTCTAGACTGAAGAGCCCCAAATGCTGCAGTCTTTCTTCATAAGGGAGGTGCCCCAGCCCGGTAATCATTTCCAGTCATCTGGAAGGTAGAAACTAAAATCCATAAAGGATGGTTAACTGCCACATCAAACTAGAGGATGGAGGTCCTATAGAGCCACCCCCACTCCCATGTGCTTAAAATGGGGACAGGGCAAAGCAGGACCACACCTGATAGCTATGCCTATGGACCACATTCCCTGTAGCTGCATATTCAATTGCAGTGTACATGAAGGTTCCCTTCTTACTTACACTGAACTTGCTAGCTCTGGGGGTGGCCAACAGGTGTATCAGCATCAGGCATGTGATCAGCAAGCATAGTCACACTCCCCACCACATGTGCACAGCACACATGTATATGTGGGGAGGGGAAATAGGACATATCTGTATAGATGTCAAGTGTAAACAAGCCAGGGCCCACCAAAGAACAGTGAATCCTATTTAGAATCCTACCTGTCTTGAAGGATAGGCACCACAGCCCTTCTGCCAGCTTTTCTACATTGTATTTTCTAAAGACACAGAAGATTTTGTGAAGAACGCCAAGCACTGACAGGAGTGTCAAATCATCCCCTCTGATAGCGATATTACAGGGAAAGAGCCCATGCTTAATGTAATCTAGCTCTTTGTTACAGCCATATGGAAACAATTTTAGTCAATAAGCAACTCGAAAACAGAGTAGCAGAAAGAAAAAGAAAATTAAGGAAGGAGGAGGAGATCCAGCAACTGAACTGAAGAGCCGCACCATCAAGGACCTTCTGCCACCCTGTTCTTCTTGACCCCAGCATGAACTTCAGTACCATTCCAAGCACTCTTTTATTCTCATGTTCTGCAGGAATGTCTAGGCACAACTCTTCAGTGTCCAAAGACCAATGCTTAATCTAGGGCTTGGCTAGCTGAATGCTTCCGTGTTGACCCAGATGTAGTCAGCAGCAGAATGGGATGGCTGTCCCTAGTTGACTTCCAAGGATAATCTCTGCTGGGAAGTGAGCGTGTAAGAGAAAGAGAGCTGGCCAGCTGCTACTTCTCATCATTAGCTGGAACAAGATGCTTCCCTTCTTAATCAAAAGTTTTGTGGACAAGGGTTAACAGACGATTCACTCCCCCTACTACTCCTCTCCAAATAAAAGGCTTCCAATGAAACATGGAAGAACCCAGCCCAGCTGATAGAACAGTGTGACCATCTGAGGGCGCAATCCTAACCTGGAGTTAGGCCGCCACTGTTAGGCCAGCAAAGTTTGGCTGGCACAAGGGACACCATAAAGCACGTTTGGACCACTCTTGGAATCAGGGAGGATGGCGCATGTCTGTATGTTGGCCTCTCTGACCCGGAGAATGGTCCAAACTTACTATATGGTGTTCCTTGTGCCAGCCAAACATTGCTGGCCTAACATTGCTGGCCTAACTCCAGGTTAGGATTGCGCTCTCAGGGTTTGTATGAGAAAGTGATATTGGTCCCACAAATTAAGCCCATCCTGCTTCCCTTTAAATTTTGTTACTATAAAGGAATTCATCTACAATCACTGCAAGCTTTCCCCCAGCCATCAAAAGTTACATACAGTACCTGCAGATATTGGGATTTCAAAGACCCAGAATTATTATTGGTTAGAGATGTGTACACATGCCACACTAACCCAAGTTTTGTACCAAGGAAACCCAAACACTGATTACGACAATCCAAATGCATTGGCAGATAATAATTGTTCCTTTGCTACTGTGGCTAGGACAGAAGGCAATGGTGGTGATGGCAGTAAGGAAGCCTCTAGCAAAGACTGTCTGAACATCTGCCCAGTGACGTTCCTAGAAAGGGAGGGCAACATGCTAAGTTTTTCAGGACTGAGCTCCTGTGTAAAGCAGCCCCTCCCCTTCAAAGGCCAGCTCAGAGGCTTTGCTCTCCAAACCACAAATGGCTTTGCTCTCTAAACCACGAATGGTGAGGGGGAGGGGCTGCTAATTAGACAGGGGCTCACTCCTTAGCATTTACCCCCCACAGGAATGCCATTGCTTTAGTCTGTGGTCTTACACTCTACAGTAGATCAGCGTCTTCAACCTTTTTTGTGCCACAACTGCAATAAATAAATAAATAAAAGCTGAAGTATGAGATTAGGGACCCATCGCCAATCCTGCCCCCCTCCTGGGACCTGATCTATCCCCATCAATGCCCACCCCTGTCCTTTTCCCCCTTATTTCTCATGTCTTCACAACAACTCTGTGATCAGCAACGCTGGTCTTAGGAACTACAGGGCAAGACAGCAAGAAGAGGCTATGCAGGATTATATCCAGTTTTAATAAGGCAGTACTATTATTATTGGACTGGATCCAAGCCCTCTCATGCACAGGTTTTGAATGTTTGCTGCGACCCCCAAAATGAGGCTTTGCAACCCCATGGGGGTCCCAACCCACAGATTGAACACTGCTCTAGAAACACCATGCACACCGAGAACATCATGCTGATATTAAGGCAAAAGGATCTATAGCTGTCATTGGCTGATGTCTTCAGGTCCCAGAGAAGGGCAGGACAAAGCAGAAGTGATGACCTAGGGAAGAAGGAGCAGGAGCCTGAAAAAGGAGCAGGTGTAAGAAAGGAGGTTGGAAGTCAAAGGTGCCAAAGGAACGAGGAGGAAGAGGGACAGGGAGAGTCTTCAGACAAGAAAACCTGGGATCAACAGAACAGACGAGCTGAACAAGAGAAGAATTACAAGGAGAACAAGGAACTTAACACACACTGATTTGTAATTATGTGTAAAATATTGGCCTAGCCAGGAACCCCTCATTAATACCATGACTGAGGGCACAATCCTAACCTGGAGTTAGGCCGGCTTTACAGTGCTTTACAGTGGCCCTTATGCCAGCCAAATTTTGCTGGCCTAACTCTGCCAGCCTAACTCCAATAAGTGCTTCAGTGGGCAACTTGATTTCAGGTCCACTGCCATCTTGGAAACAAGCGTCCCATCACACAAAGCTATGGAGCAAAGCAAGGGCTCTCCATTCAGGGAAGAAAGCACACAGCAGAACTCGACTGCAGCAACATGACAAGCCAAAAGTATTTATAGAAAACATCACTATTTGAAATCTCAGAGGTCAGCGTTGTGACCTGAGCATTTGCGGTTACACATTAATGTTACAAATATCCGGGAACATTTGCAAAAAGAAAATGCTTCAGCCACTACCGAGAATGTGATCCTGTGTACAGAAGGCATCACTTTGATAAAAGCTCCAAGTAGCTGCTTCAACGATTAACCAGTTTCAGAAAACTGCAGTTAACAGACCACATTATGGGAACCATTTGGAGGTCAGTTCTTCCACAAGCAAACTAAACCCATTTTGCCAAGGCATCAAGCCCAAGTCAAGCCCAGAGGGGACAAATACTGTAATGCTAGCATTAGATGTGGCAAATGATGACAACTCCAGCCCATGTGTCACAATTACAACCACATAGCAAAAGTGTACACAAGTGATGCTTCAGATAGAGAGATGAGATACCATCTGTAGTGATCTTGCTATGGAGCACCTAGAAGAACAGACACTTTCCTGGACGTATTCCACACATGACACAGATTTCAAGCAGTTAACTAGCCCCCCACTTTCATCTATATTGAAGTGGCTTTATAGCAGTGAAGTTTCACAGAATGGTTGAATTGGAGTGATACTATAGAACCTTCAGGAACATTTCAACTGGTCAGAGAACAAAACTGTCAGAACATTTTAGGTCCAGATTCTATGGGGGAACAGAAAGTTGCCAGTTTAGCAGGGACTAAAACCTCACCCCGTTTAAAAAGAGACAATGTCTGAGGCTGTGGGTGACACTAAGGACCAGGATAGGATGTCAGGAGGCAGGAAAGACACAAAGACACAAAGCAAGGAACACAGGGAAGGAAGCAAGGAAGGCTCAGAATCAAGTGAGAAAGAAGAATCTATGAGCGGAGGAAGCTGCCTGAGGAAAAAAGGCAGAGGTGGCAGGAAACTGAGGCAAGTAGAAGGCTCACAGCATTTAGCTGTGCATTGTCCACAATGGTTTGAGGAGAGAAAGTTACACAGGAGCCAAATTCTGCCCACCCCCACTCCCAGCAGCCACCTGCCTACCCAAACCCTCTCTACTCTTTGCTCCTTTTCAATTCATACGAATTGACACACATGCCGTTCACCACAGATAAATTGTATTTGCTAATTTCCTTGGGCAGGATTGCTTTATATCTTGCACAGTTCCATCTATTGCACAATCCCCTCTCAAGTCTTTCCCTCCAGCCGTAAAGTTACTAGTATGCAATATTACCTTCAGAAATAAAGACATTCAACAAACAAACCTGTATGGAAATCTGTACGGGAAACACCCAAAAAAATCAAGTCCAGGGCAACTATGGACAAGAATAAACAAGAAAACACAGCAAGCATCACCAGTGCAGACACCACCTTCAGGCGGGCAAGAGAGATGACCACCCCAGCACTGTAATACAAACAAATCTGCACTCCGTATCTATCCTCAAGAGAGAGTTTGATGAGCTGTATGCAGGAGGGGCCATGGGTGGGGGAGGGCAACAAATCAAGAAGAGACAACCCAGCAAGAGCCAATGGCTTCAACAGCAAGACAACAGAGATAAGGAGCAACAGCAGAAGAACTTGATACATTGCTAGGTAATAGAGACACAGAGTGCAATCCTAAATGGGAGTTAGGCCGGCATAAACTAAGCCAGCAAAGTTTGGCCAGCTCAAGGGACACCATAAGGCGTGTTTGGACCACTCTCGGAGTCAGGGAGGATGGCTCATGTCTGTGTGCTGGCCTCTCTGAATCCAAGAGTGGTCCAAATATACTTTATTTGTCCCTTGCGCTGTCTAAACTTTGCTGGCTTAGCTTATGCTGGCCTAACTCAGTTTAGGATTATGCCCACATACTCCGGTGAGATATGGCAGCATGAATAGACCAGAAGCAGCCGCATATGGAACCATTTCCCCAGAGTAAGGCTCGAAGTTGAACCAGCAGGGTGCAATTTAACCCGCAAATCATTGTCCCTCCCCAAGCAGCAGACCCAAGCAATGAACCCAAGCTTTCTGGCCTCTCTCCAGGCTCTGCATGCTTCTCACCCCTAGTCCTAAGGGAAGGGCAGATTTCCCTACGCAGTCAAACCACACCAGTAAGGAGCAGTAACTGACCTCGGCAACTGCACTACGCAAAAGTGTGCTGTCCACAAAGGCTGGGCTTAGCAGAATGTTGAGGGAAAAGGTTTCTTACTGCTAAAGTTATCACCAGAGTAATTTGAGGTTCACGCAGCTTAGGGTAGCAGAAGAGAGAAACTGGATGACAAGTTGTGTGGGCAAATTCCACACGCCAAGTGTGCTCAAAAGAAAATGAGAAGGTGGATGGCAATAGATAAAAACTAAGGGCACCTGAGTGTGACCAAGGAGTGACACCAAAATTTATCAGAATTACCTCCATGAAATGAACCAAGGAAAATTCACGAGCAAGTGCAACAGAGCTACCTGTATGGATTGTGCCACTGTTCCAGTGTCCGAGGTCTCTCTGGCAGGGGACAGAGTCAATAAGAGAACACAATGAGAGCCATTCCAACCCTCTGGCATGTCAGAAAAAGACAGAAGAAAGGTTTATTTATACAAGGAACTTTGTGGATGTGTGTGTTTGTCACAGAAGACAAAACTGCAGCCTGCCTGCCGATTTCAACATCAAAATACTGGATCAAAAAATTGAAGGTGACCTTGAAATGAGGAAACAAATTAGGGCGGTGACCAAGAAAGACAGGATTGTAATCATGGGGGACTTCAATTATCCCCATATCGACTGGGTCAACTGGTGCTCTGGTCAAGAAAGAGAGACCGGATTCCTTGATGTGCTGAATGACTGTGCCTTAGAGCAGCTAGTCATGGAGCCGACCAGAGGACAGGCGACTCTGGATTTAATATTGTGTGGTACTCGGGACCTAGTTAGGGATGTAAGTGTTACTGAGCCCTTGGGGAACAGTGACCATGCTGCGATTGGTTTTGCCATGCATGTCCAGGAGAGAGTGCAGAGCAAATCTGACACAAGAACCCTTGACTTTTGAAGGGCAGATTTCCCTCAGATGAGGAGGCTAGTTAGAAAGAAATTGAAAGGGAAGGTAAAAAGAGTCCAGTCTCTCCAGGCTGCATGGAGGCTGTTTAAAATAACAGTAGTAGAGGCCCAGCGGGAGTGTATACCGCAAAGAAAGAAGGGCTCGACAAGGTCCAGGAGGGTGCCTGCATGGCTGACAAACAAAGTTAGAGAAGCTGTAAAGAGCAAGGAAGCTTCTTTCCGTAAATGGAAGTCTTGCCCCAGTGAGGAGAATAAAAAAGAACAAACTCTGGCAAAAGACAAGTAAGAAGGTGATACAGGAGGCCAAGAAAGAGTTCGAGGAACACATGGCTAGCAACATAAAGGGGAATAATAAAAGCTTCTTCAAATATGTTAGAAGCAGGAAACCTGCCAGAGAGGCGATTGGCCCACTGGATGGTGAGGGAGGGAAAGAGGAGATGACTTGGAGACGGCAGAGAAATTAAATGAATTCTTTGTGTCCGTCTTTACAGCAAAAGAACCAGGGATACCACAATTGGGCAGATACCACAGCCCGAATAGCCTCTTCTAACTAAGGAATTAAATCAGATAATGATTAATAAAGAAGATGTTTTAGATCAAATTGATAAACTACATATAAATAAGTCACCAGGCCCAGATGGTATACACCCAAGAGTTATTAAGGAACTAAAGAACAAAGTTGCTGACCTCTTAACTAGAGTATGCAACTTGTCCCTTCAAACAGCCACGGTGCCAGAGGATTGGAGGATAGCCAATGTCACGCCAGTCTTTAAAAAAGGGAGAAGGGGGGACCCTGGAAACTACAGGCCGGTCAGCCTAACTATCTGTTCCGGACAAGATGGTGGAAAGCCTCATCAAAGATAAAATCCTAAAACACGTAGAGGAACAAGTGTTGCTGAAAGAAAGTCAGCATGGCTTCTGTAAGGGTAAGTCTTGCCTCACAAACCTTTTGGAATTCTTTGAAAAGGTCAACAGGCACATGGAAGTGGGTGAATCTGTGGATATCATATACTTGGATTTTCAGAAGGCATTTGACGCAGTCCCCCACCAAAGGTTTCTCAAGAAACGTCACAGTCAGGGAATAAGAGGGCAGGTCCTCTTATGAATTCAGAATTGGTTGAGTGCCAGGAAACAGGAAGTGGGGGTCAATGGGCAATTTTCACAATGGAGAGAGGTGAAAAGCGGAGTGCCCCAGGGATCTGCCTTGGGGCCGGTGCTTTTCAACTTGTTCATAAATGACCTGGAGACAGGGATAAGCAGCGAGGTGGCCAAGTTTGCGGATGACACAAAACTTTTCCGGGTGGTGAAGACCAGAGGGGATTGTGAAGAGCTCCAGAAGGATCTCTCCAAGTTGGGGGAATGGGCAGCAATGGCAGATGTGTTTCAATGTAAACATGTGTGAAGTGATGCACATTGGGGCAAAAAACCAAAACTTCACCTATAGGCTAATGGGTTCTGAGCTGTCTGTGACAGCTCAAGAGAGAGATCTTGGGGTGCTGGTGGACAATTCAATGAAGGTATCGACCCAGTGTGCAGCAGCAGTTAAGAGGGCCAATTCCATGCTTGGGGTAATTAAAAAAGGGGTTGAGAATAAAACAGCCAATATTATCATGCCATTGTACAAATCGATGGTAAGGCCACATCTGGAATATTGCATACAGTTCTGGTCGCCGCACCTCAGAAAGGACATAGTGGAGCTGGAAAAGGTGCAGAAGAGAGTGACAAAAATGATTACGGGGCTGGGGCACCTCCCTTATGAAGAAAGACTGCAATGTTTGGGGCTCTTCAGCCTAGAAAAAAGGCACCTGAGGGGGGACATGATTGAGACATACAAAATGATGCATGGAAGGAATAGAGTTGATAGAGGGATGTTCTTTTCCCTCTCTCAAAACACCAGAACCAGGGGGCATCCGCTAAAACTGAGGGTTGGGAGAGTTAAAACAGATAAAAGGAAGTACTTTTTTACCCAGAGGGTAGTGGAACTCTTTGCCACAGGAGGTGGTGATGGCATCTGGTCTTGATGCCTTTAAGAGGGGATTGGACAGATTTCTGGAAGAAAAGTCCATCTGGGCTATAGGCAATGATGGATTGTGCAACCTCCTTACATTAGTAGTAGGCTATTTCAGAGTACCGGGTGCAAGGGAGTGGCAACACGATGCACGTATCTTGTTGTCTCGTGCCTCCCTGGGGGACCTGGTGGGCCACTGTGGGATACAGGAAGCTGGATTAGATGGGCCTTTGGCCTGATCCAGCAGGGCTCTTCTTATGTTCTTATGCCCTTCTAAGTGTTACTGTTAAGATTTCCCATACAGAGAGGCCACACAACAGTGCAGCAGAAGGTGACAGGGGGATGGAACAAAGGAAATCACCTGAAGGGCTGATTCACACATGTATGTAACTCTCTTGATTACTCGCAGCTGAAAGGATGAACCAACTCCCCAGGAAAGCATTGCCCTTGAAGTGATTGCAAAACAATACTCCTTCCATGTTGCTTGATCTGTGGCAGACCACTAATACATGCAGCTCATTCCTTGATGTTATAGTCATCAAAGAGGGCACATTAAGAGGGTGCATCAGGAGGCAGTGGGGCTTCGCGAGACAGAGCAACAAGTTGGGGAACCACAAACATGGTGCCAGAAGAACAGTCTGGCAGCACACAGAGCCAGCTTTGTTGTTTTTCTAAGTGACAAGGTGCTTCGACTGAGATGGTACAGCAAGCTTTGTTCTTACACAGGAGACAGTGGAATGGGTGTTGGCTTTCCTGGATCACCTGACTCTCAAAACATGGTCACTGGAAAACGGAGGGAATCTTGTTTCAGTCCAAGCAACAAAACACTACTAGCCGACACTGACCAATGGGGTTTGGTGGTTGATCTGAAACACTCTTAGCACCTTGCTCCAGCCACATGGCCTGATGGTACAGGGAGTGTTCCCACTTCTCCAGGTAGCTGCTGTAGTCAGTCCCCAGTGCCACGTATACAGAGGTGTCTTGTCTTTGATGGGCAGCGCAATCCTATTGCACCCGTTGCAGGCAGCGCCGGTCCTGTTGCGCCCGTGCTGAGCCTCTCTTGCAGCAGCTGAAGACAGCCAGCACAAGGGAGGCTCCGTGGGATTGGCGGCGGAAGGGGGATTGTGGGCAGGGGATGGTGGGACATGGGCAGGCTTGGGAGGCGGCCATATGGCCGATTCCTAAGCCTGTCCGGGAGGCCGCATGGCCCTGATTCGGGCCACGTGATCTCCTCAGATCTGCGTCGGCTGTTTAGTAGGCACAGATGCGAGGAGTACATAAGGGAGGCTGGAAGCCACCCCTATGGTAAGGGAGCAAACACTCCCTTGCTGCGGAGTGGCTCCAGCCTCTCCTAAGCAGCACTGGATATGGCGCTGGCCCGTTGGCCTCACCAGTCCGGCGCTGCTTCGGATTGAGCCCTAAATGTACCACGGTGAAGCAATATACCTAGTTTGGTCCTCAATCCCGGACCAAAACTGAGCCTAACAGAGCAAGACTATGCATGTTTACTCGAAAGGTATGCCCACTGAAATAAATGAAACTGAATAAATGAAATAAATGAAACTAAAATAAATACTTTTTTACCCAGCAGGTAATTAATCTATGGAACTCCTCGCAACAGGAGGTGGTGATGGCATCTGACCTAGGTGCCTTTAAAAAGGGACTGGACAGATTTCTGGAGGAAAAGCCCATTGCAGGCTACAGGCCATGATGGGGACTGCACCCTCCATACTTTAGAAGTAGGCTACCTCAGAATGCCAGATGCGGGAGAGTGGCAACAAGATGCAAGTATCTAGTTGTCTCATGTGCTCCCTGAGGCATCTGGTGGGCCACTGTGAAATACAGGAAGCTGGACTAGATGGGCCTTTGGCCTGATCCAGCAGGGTTCTTCTTATGTTCTTAAACGTACGCCCAAGTAATTGTACACAGGATTGCAGTTTAGCTACATGCAACTACATTTGCTCCCACACATTCATTGCTATCCTGAATTGTCCTATCTTCCGCACACTCTCACAGTTTATATTTTTCTAAACATTGACATACTGGATCCCACTTATATGCTATTAGAACAAAAAGAAGCTCCAAGAAAATGTATGCCTGGAAGTATGCTCTGAGATGCAATTTAAAATTAAAAAGATTTCTTCAAAGATAAGAAGGTTCATTTTTTTGTCCTGCTATAGGATGTTTCTAAATTTATAACAAAATATTATAGCGACGGCAAGCACTCTCGGCCTGGGACCTTCCTTTGCTGTTTATCTGACTTCGTAGAATGCCGTGCATGCTGATGTTGCTGTATTAGTAGCAATACTTTAGCCCGGATGGCTTGCAGCCACTGGTAAACCTGCTCCCTACACAGACACAGAATGACTTGCTGGAACGCATTTGTCCCTAGAATCCCGTCCAAGATAAACTTAAATCCACAACATTCATGGAGCCATAGAGCATCCTCCACTGCCGCAAAAGGACAGGAAGTCACTCCCACCACCACCATTGCATTTACTGGATGCAAAAATACCATTTCAATGCCCCTGCTTTTCACCCTCTGTTGCAGTCAAAAATCAATCCTCTGGATTTAGTTAAAGCTTTGCAATGCTACTTCTTACAATTACAACGCAGCAATTCCAATATTGGGAAATAAGCACTTTGCTTCCCAGCATATTTTAGGATCACAAGGCAGGAAGGAAGCAAGAGTTCATCTAGTCAAACTCCTGTCCCCAACGCAGAGCTTTCTGCATCTCAGTTCTTCTCCCTTCTTGACCCAGATGACATCACCTAAAGCGAGGGGAAGAAATCAAGCTGGCTAATGACGCAGATGGGTTGGTGGGAACCCCATGAAAGAGTGAGGGGAGCTATCACCCGGACCCCACCTAGGTTGCGGTCAAAGCACAATGATTCCAGCCGCCGTACTCGGGTCGCTCTGCAGAGCTACCGCAGGGCAGTGCCGGTTTGCAGGAATAGCTCATTTCCTTTGAGACAGAGAATATGTGCTGAAGCTGATGAGTGATCAGACATGGGAGAGAAATGCTGTAGTAGAACATTATTATTAACAATATTATTAAGAATACTGCTGTGATGGAAACTCACTGATACTCCACAACTTTTCACCTGTTTGGAACCTTCCTAGCATCTCAGAGGCTTCTGTGATGTCTCAGCATCCTGAAGTCATTTGAAAACAGCCACTATGTTTGTTCTATTGGGGTAGTGTGAGAGCAACTGATTGATAAGCAAAAGACCTGGCTTTGAGCCAACTAACTGAACCAGGAAGCCACCCTGATTTCCAGGAGCAGGAAGCTTAGGGACTCAGGCAGTTTCTTCACCTAGTATCCACTGTTTACAGGTTATAAAAAGCAGGGTCACGAAACCCCCTTTGTGCATTTGCCCAGTCCAAACGTCAGGAGTATCTGATGCTTCATAAGGAAGTCATCCACTCATCATGCTACAAGTATGGATGGCAGGACCAAGATCCTGGAGAGGGTAGACAGAGAGATGTTTTTCCTTCCTCCTTCACAATACTAGGACTAGGGATCACACAATGAGGCTCCAATCCTATGCACACGTTCCTGGGAGTAAGCCCCATTGAACACAATTGTTCTTACTTCTGAGTAGACATGCATAGGCTTGTGCTACCAAACTGATTGACAGGAGATTTTGGACAGACAAAAACAGGTACTTCAACTCTTGGCATTACTATATGGAATTCCCTGCCACAGGAGGTGGTACTACTGATAACCAAAAGCAGCTCTTGGCCACTGTGCAAGGAAAAAGGATGCTGGATTAGATGAGTCTATGACTTGATCTAGCAGGATTTTTCTTATGTACTTATGTCACAGCAAGACAAAACAGGACAGGAAAGGTACCCTGGGAAGATGCATCAGGGTTTGTTTTATTTGTTGTTTGCATTTTAATATCCTGTACAACTTTTGTTGTCCCTCTCTTTCCTCCTCTCAAGGGAACTGTGAGTATCTTGCTTTTTATCCTTGCCATATTCCCTTTTGTTGTTTTTATATTTTACAGCCTTTTAATAAACTTCTTGTATTTTTACTGTGCTACCTGTCGGATCTCAGTTCACTTGGGAGAAAATTACAGGTTACAGTAGGTTTATCATCAGTGGCATAGCTAAGAGGGTGCAGGTGGTAGCCATTGCACCAGGCAACAAACCTTAAGGGGGTAACAAGCTGAGCTTGACACTAGTGGCCAGTGTAAAAACCTTGGTAAGTATGACTAATACCATCATGTTAAAGATCAGTGCTTCCCAATGTTGTGGGTCAAAACCCACTATTGGGAAGCAAAATTGGGCCATTTCCCCTTAAAGGGAAGAGTACAGTACAGGTTGCCCCAATGTCACTGAAGCGCTCATGGCACCATGGGTACTTAGGGGCTTGCCCTAGGGCTTGCCCTGACCTAGGGGGTCACACTGGTTGTGCAGAGGGTCTGAGAGACCCACATCCCTTCTGCGGGCTGCTTTGATGTTTTAAATGGCTCCGTTGTACTATCAGGTACCCTTTTGGTTTTCACTCTGGAAGTGCGCTCAAGTCGTACAAGGGAGCGATTTTAAGCATCAGGGAGGCCTGCAGATGGGCCTGAAGTCCTCCCAGGGCCTCCCCAGGGCCAACAAGCCCCTGGGTGCCAGCAAGACTGTGATCACTGTGGCGCCTTCCGAAGCCCCAGCCCCAGCTCCTGCCCCTTGAAGCTATTTTCTTACGGTCCAAAAGTCTGAGTAGGACTTTGAGAACTGCTGTTAAGTATCATTTGAAAGGCAATTTAATGCTGAATGCAATGAAACAAACCGCGTTGGAATATCTGTATTCTATCAAAAGTTATGGCCAGTTAACCAGAAAACCTTGTATTTATGTACTAAAATAAATTTGCTTTCATTGTGGAGGAGGAGGGCTCCAAAATCTTCTTTGCGCCGGGTAGCAGACGCCTTAGCTACGTCACTGGGTTTTGCTATTGTCTGATTTTAAGGGAACTTCTGGCTTTTGAGACTCCCTGTTAACCTGGGAGAGAGGTTTACCCAAGGCAGCCTGGACTCTCTAGCTTTGGGTGGTGGCTGTACAAACTACCTGTTTCCCCATTCATTCCCAATTTACTCAGATAAAAGGGTGGAGAAGGCTGGGGGTGGACAGAAAAGCCTACAGTGGAAACTATGATACGTTGGGATGGAAGGCCTGTCTAGTTAGTAGGGTTTTGGGGTGAAGTGAAAGGTTCCACAAAGTCTGTACCAAATACTGAAACGTTCTATCTGGGCAATTATGAGAAGAGAATTTGATGTCTAGTTGCCAAGTCTTCAAAAAGCTGAGTGCATCGATATTGAATTTAGCATCTTGCTTTTTTATCATCATCATCCCTGTTTATGGTCTTATACCTAGAAACTGGGCTCTGGTTTTTAAAAATACGATAGCTGTAGCTTGCAGTAAACAGAGTCCACCCATCGTGGTTCATATCTAAGGGGGGAAAAACAGATTTAACCCAGATCTTAAAATTTCACATTAGCAAGTTTGGACTTTTTTTTAAGCATGAGACAAAAATAAAAGTGTGCATTTCACAGTTACACAGTGAAGTTTTCAGTCGGCCAACTACTAACAAAATAATTTCCCACTTTTGTGGACTGGATGACTGTTTTACAAAAAGAGAGAAACCTTATTTTATGTGCTAATCTTAAACTTAAATACATCTATTTGCAATGCTTACCCATCTTCCCCTTCAGTGTTTAATCAAAAAGGTTTCTCACACCATTAAGGAGGAAAAGGGGGGGGGAGAGAGAGAGAGAGAGAGAGAGAGAGAGAGAGAGAGAGAGAGAGAGAGAACCATGTCTCGCTCACAAGAAAACTATTTTGGGATTGTATTAAATTAGGAAGTCGTGCTCTAAACAAAGGAAGATGACATGAAAGCAAGATCAGATGTGGCTAGGAATGAGGGCCTTCTGCCTCCGAAACTAAGCAGCTAGCCTTACTCATGCCCAAAACCATGGGTGCAGCTAACCCTGGATGCTGATGCAGAGGAATGAAGGGTGGAATTCTGGACAGTGGTAGATGACAGCACTCTCTTGATGTACAGGGAACGTGTTATGTATAGGAACATTCTGGAAAAAAATGCTATGTTAAAACATACGCCCCTGGTGTGTTATCTTATAATCTCTCTCACCCCTTGGGCTCTGAAGTGGTATGGTCCAAAATGGTACCACCTCACTCTGTCTGTTCTACACAAGCAGGAGAATGAGGTGGTAAAGTTCTGAGATGGTACCATGGACTGGATCACTTTAGAGTGCAGATGGGAGGGATAGTGTTTTTTAATTCTGCATTGCATTGAAAAGAAAGCTGTTCCCAAGGGCTAGCTCAAGGCCTCCTGGCACCTGAGGTGACATAACAGAAGCTGCCCCCACTTACCCAATGATATGCCTCTCCTGTCCTCCAATGCTCTAGTTCAGCATTCTCCCGTCCCTCTACATTTTCTCTCTGTGTGGGACTGGGATTCAGGGAGTGGGAGGAGAAACAATGGGTGCAAGTAGGCAGACAGAGATAGGCACACACACCCCACTTTGCGACTTGTGGTGACCGCTTCAATTGGCTTCATGAATAGGATGGCCCTATCCCTTCAAGTAGAGACGCTTAACCCAACAACAGAAAGCACATCAGCCTTGAGCATATCTGAATGAAGTGTTCTTGGTTACTCATTTATGCCACGCTATCCTCATTTTCCACTTGCAGGGGTGTTTTTGTTCAAAAATGTGCCTGTGTAGAAGAGGCCGTGCTCACTGGCTCTCCTGGATTGTAGAAAGAACTGTGCAGAAAGCAGGGAAATCACTATCATGAAATCTGGCCATGGCCTTGATTTATATTTGCTTTAAAAGAAAAGGACATTTGACAGATTCATGGAGGACAGATCTATCTATGGCTATGAGAACCGGGGCAGCTAAAAGGAACCTCCTTATACGATAGAAGTGTACCTCCAAACACTAGGCACTGGAGGGAAACCACAGGAAAGAGATGGTGGTTTCATGCCCTGCTTGTGAGCCTCTCAGGGCGCAATTCAACCCAGCGCTGGAATGGCAAGGCCAGCCGGCCAGCACCGTATCTGATGCTGAGCTGAGGGAGGCTGGAGCCAGCGCAGATCCGAGGAGACCACATGGCCCGAATTGGGGCTGCGCAGCCTCTCCAACGGGCCTAGGATTCGGCCTTATGGCCAAATCTGAGGCCCGCCCATGTCCCACCCCCCACCTCCCTCCCTCCCTCCCTCCCTCCAATCCCTGGGGCGCGTTGTCAGCATGCCTCCTTTGCGCCGGCCGGCTTTGGCTGATGCAAGGGAGGTGTTGCGCGGGCGCTACAGGGCCAGCGCTGCCAGCAGCGCCAGCACTGTGGCCTTAGCACCAATGCAGGGAAGCTGCTAGGCACCCCCGCATCGGTGCTAAGGCCTTAGCGCTGACGGAACAATGTTGCGTCAGCGCTAAGCGCCAGGTAGGATGGCGCTACCCGAGGCATCTGGCAAACAATTACCGGAAACAGAAGAAAAGATTTCGGCTGCAATCCTTGGCAATAAGCCTCACTGAACACAGTGAGATGTACTTCTGAGTAAACTTGCACAGGATTACGGTGTAGATGGGCCTTTGGAGCATCCCAGCTCACCATATTTGCTTGGTTAAAAGTCCTGCCTTCTCAAGCACCATAAAATAGTCCGGTGGTGAAAGGTGGTAGGCTATACGCCACTGTACAAAAATCAAATCAGAGGCTCTTTAAACTGTGCTGGTTCTGATCCACCAAGCCACCTTGCCGTTCAGCATTCATTTTCAGGGACTGCAAAGCACTGCAAAACTCAGACCCATCTCACCATTCACTTTAAAGCAATACTTCAAAGCAAGACTGGAGGAGACTTCAGGTCTGTGAGATCCACATGGTTCTTCACAAGAACCCCAAAGGTCCAGAGCTGGGTGCAGTTCTGGGGCTCAGAGAAGCAATCAGAATGAAGGTGCACAGCTCCGTCCAGGAAATTGGTTCTATCAGGAATATCTTCAGGCTTGCAAGACCTACTGCATCTTTGCAAGGATCTCAAGACCCACCAACCGGAGTCTGGTGCCAAATAGTGATTCAGGGTGAACGCACATTTAAAACTGAGGTGCAGGGTGCTTCTGTGCATATGTTCAACCTAGGAATGTGGTTACAGTATCAGAACTGTGCTCAGAGTCCTTTCACGCAAAAGCCTGCTCCAGCTTTCTTCCTTTCAGCACCATACGGCAGAGGGAAGTCTTATTATCATTGCTGCTACTGAACCTTGGGGAGGCAAAACTTACACCTGGCTGATCTACTGCAAATCACCCCAAGATCTACTAAGAGATCAGGACTGCCAACCCCATTTTAGAGGCTTTTCATTCCAAAACATCCCTTTATAAACGTTGTGGAAAATGGAATTAGTACCATTCAGCCATCAATAAAGCTGGCTTCTTTTAAATTTATGAACTAAGCTGTTCTGTTGGACCACTTTGTTCTGCTGCTAGCCTTTTATTTTGCTATATAAAACCATTTGGATTTTTTCTTATATCTCCACCTCAACTATGTACTTTTGGAGAAGAAAAAAAATTAAGTATAATGTTTCAAAAGGACCAGTCTACCACACAAGATTATTCTCCCCTTCTTGAAGCCTAAGCCCTTGCCAATTTCCACAACACAAATATTTGAGCCAGCCAAGGAGATCACCAATTAATAGTGAGATTCCTGCCTGCTGTTATATCATTCTATCCCAGCATGATCTGGCAAGGATGGGAGAGATGATAACCATTCACCACTCCAAGCAGGATTATGAATGGAGAAATACACCCTATGAAATGAGATTGCTACCAAGGAGGGAGCAAAGAGAACATTAAAAAAAAAACCCCAGCACCTTTGCGTAAAAGGTATTTTCCTTGGCATCCTTCCACCGTTCTGCACTGTCCAAGCCATGGTTCTCCGATAGCCGGGTTCCAAAATAATGGGGACCCCTCCCCTTACAAAGAACACCTTCAAACAAAAGGAAGTGCGAGAGAGAGAGAGAGAGAGAGAGAGAGAGAGAGAGAGAGAGAGAGAGATCTGTCTGTATCTCTCTCCACCCTTCATGGACTACATGATCCAGTTTTTCCAAGTGTGGACGCAATCCTAACCTGGAATTAGGCCGGCACAGTTAGGCCCGCAAAGTTTGGCCGGCACAAGGGCCACCGGAAAGCTTGTTTGAACCACTCTTGGAGTCAGGGAGGATGGCAAACATGAAAAGACAGGAAAGCATGTGCTTTTATACCACTTGTGGAACTCAGCTTTTCTGGGCATAGAATTCAGATCTTTCTCTTATGGAGACTGGAAGCCTCTCTGAACAGAGACTTCCTTACATCTGCATTCCTAGAACACTGTTTGAACAAAACTCACATTGAAACAACTGCAGTTGTGGGGGGGGGGCAGTAAAAAAGATCTTCTTCAACACTGCACCTTGGCTAGGAACAGTTTGGGTACAGCACCCTTGCTGAATTTTGGGTTACTGAAAACACAGATTATAGCTTCCTGGCTAAACAGCACCCTGCTTTCTTCCCACACACTCCAGATCTAACACTGACATGTAGTCAGAGACATTCAGGGGGCAGAGACATGCCTCTTCACTAAAGGAGAAAACCGCCTGTTCAGTTCACAAGCCACGGACTCTGATGCCACATATACAGTACAACATTCACACTCTCATGAGCTGCATTACTCCAAGATGATGACCTCACCTCCCAATTCCATACTCACAATTGTTAAAATGGATTAGAATCGCCACTTCACTCCTAGGCCAGGATCGGAAGGGTGAAAGAGTCCACTTCTCTGCCACCCTGAGCAAAACAAGCTGGTTAAAGAGTGTTCAGGGGGTAATTAATCTGTAGTTAAGTGGTGCTGAGTACATGCCCCCAGAGCTGGAAGGTCACCTCCCCAGACATGCAAAGGGTTGGGCTACATGGATGCAATCCGAGGCACACTTACTCATGAGCAAGGGCCATTGAAATCAGTGAAACTTGCCTCCAAGTAAACATATACAAGATCAGTGTTTCCTAAATCCATAATTTGTAACTCTTTCAATCCAGGAGTTTAACGCAAGGGCATTAAAAATGTAATTATTGCATAGTCCTGGATTTGTGCCCACAAAGCTGGAAGGTCACCTGCCCAGGCACAGGACAGCCATAGCTTGACAGACACCTGGCTGCCACCCTTTCTTGAAAAGCCACAAGGAAATAAGTTTCACAGTCTTTCCAGGCAGCTGATTCTACAGCCGAGTTATTATTTTTTCACCATTTGGACATCTACTATGTGACAATATGGTGCTGTACAGAAAAAAGGAACATTTCACAACCATTACTCAAAAGGGCTTAAAAACCCTTGTGTGCAAGAGATCTGTGTATTTTATTGTCTGCTTGCATTTTTAATTTTCTTTAGCTGTAAAATGCCTTGAAAGGCCTCATGATAAGGGAGGGAGGCAGATGCTGCTTGCAACGATATCTTGGATTAGATGGACCTTTGCTCTAATCCAGCCAGATCTTTTTATGTTCTTAGGCAAGAGGTGTTTCCTAACTCCATTATATTGTTTAAACATACATAAGCCATACATTATACGGATAATGTAAGCTCAGCAAGTTCTCTGCCCCAAGGAGTTACAATCTACATTCAAACAGAACAACAGAGGAAGTGGGAGAAACAGGCTGGCAAGGGTAACAGGGGTTGAATATTTGCAAATGGGGAGATATGTGCTTGGATCCTGATTCAGCCACAGACAAGGCTGGGTTATAAAAAAAAAAGGATTCAAAACAAAAGGGTATGTTTGAAGGAGGAATTTGACTAGGGCAGTGATGGTGAACCTTTTGGGCTGGGTGTGTCAAAAATTCAGAAAATGCGTCTGCTGGCATATATCAGAGAGAGAGAGAGAGAGAGAGAGAGAGAGAGAGAGAGAGAGAGAGAAGAAACAATTCTTTACATATTAATTTATTTTTAAAAAACTATAGTCCAACCACGTGTAGTACTATGTATTACATAAAGAAATGTCAAACATCAAATAATGTAATTACAAAAATGAAATACAAGTAAATCAAACTCAGTGGTCAGGTGCTAGTGAATGCTGGTGTGTCACCCAAAACGTCATGGTGTGTCTTCTTTGACATGCATGTCATAGGTCCGTCTTCACTGGACTAGACAGAGCATTTCACCCAAAAGAGGCAGCGTGGGAGACTAAGCTACACCACCCTGTGAAGCCTAGACTCGGATGCACAAGGCGAAACCCAGTTCCGAGTCCCACAGGTCTTTACCAGCAAGACCACGATTCACCCCTGGATGCTGTGCTGTCCTGCCCTGGACCTTAGAAAGTGAGCTCAAATCCAAGGGTTGCAGGCTGCTCCCCCAGCACTGTGCTTAGGCCCCATGGATATGGAGCAGCCTCCCAGGGGAGACAACGCTGAAATGCTTAGAGATGCCAAGGTGCAAGAGTGGCAGGCAGAGGACCATATCTGAGATCATTATGCCAACACAATGCGCAAAAGCCAGCCTTCGTCGTTTGGGGTTACACATTAGCTTGGAGCACATCACAAACGCTTTCTCTTCCCCACAAATGTCAGCAGAAAGGAAGCCCAAGAGAGCTCCGAGTACAATAACATAAGTATGGCTCCCAAGGTCAAGGAAGAATGTTTAGGGAGGATCTTTCCTGGGGAGGGGTGGGGGTGGAATGGTTCACAGCAATTCATTACCAAAGCAGCTCAATGCAAACTTTCACCAGCAAACCAGCTCTGAGTGGCTCCTGTGAAAACTAGATCATTCACAGCCTTAGCATTACAGAATAGGGCCAATGGTGCACGCACTATAGCAAACATCATAAGAACATAAGAAGAGCCCTGCTGGATCAGGCCAAAGGCCCATCTAGTCCAGCTTCCTGTATCTCACAGCGGCCCACCAGGTGCCCCAGGAAGGCATGAGACTACAAGATGCTTGCATCCTGTTGCCACTCCCTTGCACCCGGTACCAGTAGCCCATCACCTTTGTAAGGAGGTTGCACAATCCATCATTGCCTATAGCCCACGATGGACCTTGACACAGCCAAAAGAAAATGACCTCAGCTTCAGGGGAGAAACCCATCACACTCTGGTGGGGTGGGGGCACATTTTAGCACCATTACAGAAAACTGGCCCAATATCAGCAAGATTTTGTTTCAATAAGAAATTGTTCCATCAGCAACTCCCAGTCCCTTCCTCTACCCTTTTCACTGAGGGTGCAATTCTAACCTAGAGTAAGGCTGGCCCAGTTAGGCCAGCAAAGTTCAGCCAGCACAAGGGCCACAATAAAGCATGTTTGGACCACTCAGACTCAGGGCAGATGGAGCAAGTCTGTGTGCTGGCCTCTCTGACTCCGAGAGTGATCCAAACATACTTTACGGTGTCCCTTGTGCCCGCCAAACTTTGCTGGCCTAACTCCAGGTTAGGATTGCGCCCTGAGATGCAGAGAAGCTGCAAAAAGCTGCACCCCTATCACAATTGGGTGCCCAAGTCTTTTCCCTCTGGAGTCCCTATTTGACTTTTCAAATGTTCTTTCCTGCTTTGAGGTTAATGATGGCACACACTCAACCTTTTTCCTTCTTCTACATCCCCCCAGCTTGCGCCAGGTTTTCCCCTTTCCCTCAAATGCCCCTCTCCCTGTGGCCGTGTGTTTTTGCCAGTGAGCAAGGGTGCAGGCTTGGTCTTTCTATTTTTGCACAGCGCCTGGCACATGCCGGGCAGTTTTATAAATAATAAATGAGGAGGAGGAGGAGCATAGAAAATAGAAGTACTACTTTAATTAGGATCTGTCTGGACTTTTGAGACTTCCAAGTGCTTTGCGAACATCACCGCAGCCCTCCTCATTCCTCTAAGGCAGGTCAGCGTGATATTATCCGTAGATTGCAACAGGGGAGAGTCTGCATGGAAGTGGTCCACTTAGTCATGTATTGGCAGAGGTGGGATTGAACTGGGGATTTGTCTGTTCCCAGCTCTGTCTCTAGAGCCCAGGACATGCATGTTTCCTCTGAAACTAGTCCAATCAATTTGACGGAGCTGCTCCCAAGTAAACGTGCGTAGGACTAGAAGCTTAAGCACGACATCAGATGATAACTCACTATTTGCCCAAAGAATCCATGACTGCACTGGATATGAAATCGACTCTCTGAGGTCCAGACTCAATCGAACACTACAGTGGCTTCTCAATACTCAGACAGTCCTGAATGAATTTTATAGCACTTATTTTTAAACACCACTCTTGAAAAAGATCGGGTGTGGATTTTAAAATTCTCAAGCATCAACTGTTCAGATGTCTAGCATATTCTTCCATAACCAGCTCTAGATGCAAAACATAACATGCAGCCATTCCCTCTACTCAAAAGAGGCCTGAATCAGCACATTAAAAGAAGAAGAAAAAACCTAATAGCTTTAGCTATCTAAGTTCCCCAGGTCAGCTTGGCTTCTCTCAGCACTGAACTCTCCCACAGCAGAAGCCACCTCTCCAAAGAGCTGAATGCAGCAACAGTTCACACCTTCCACTTGTCATGCTCTCCTGTTTGAAACTGGATTTCTCCCCCCCCCCCCGCCCCATTAGCATGGCACACCCAGGTGTCTGGGCTGCACAACAATCCCTTTGCCAGATCCATTCACTCTTCACTCAAGGGAGCCCCTTTCCCCCTGTCCAACTAATTTTTTGTATATAGTATATTGAGCATACTGGAATTCTCACCAGCAAAAAACCAAATTGATAACATCTTCTTTGGGCACAAACACTGCTTGCAAGAAGGCCACCAACTATTCAATCCATAGGTGAAGCCAAAATACTTCAACTAAAACTAGTTTCAGTGCAATGAGACCAATACCACTATTTTTAAGTTTAGTTAAAACCAGGAGCTTCCATTTATTTGAGCTATGACTCAGGCTGTCTTATCGGAGCATCAATTGCCTCATTCAGTATTGGGTTCAATTCCTGGGCATAAAGGACACCAGATCTCACTCTGATCTCCTAGAAAAATCAAGTCTCACCCTGCTCTTTTTTCCTCACATACATTCCCCATTTCAGGCACACTGCTCAACGAACAACCACCCTGCAAAATCATCAGAGAAGAATCCATTGCCTCCCTCTCTACAAATCTCCCAGGCTCTTGCACACTGCAATGTAACCCAGTGAGCCCCAGCAATAAAGTAGCGAACATATACCCCCTTCCTGCATTTAGTGCAAACCTGGATTTCCTGTTCATGTTGTTTCAGACAGAATGTGGGAAACCTGATGCCTCCCTATTTGACTTTTCTTATGCCCTGAGGGATCACCATTTTGACCTATACAAGAATTCATTTGTTGGGGGAACAGTCCTTTAGATTGGGGTGGCTTTTGCTGCCTAATTTAATGCTACAGTTAATGGGAATCTGTGACAGCCGCCCAATATTTCTAGAGGTCTGGAAAAACGCAAAACTAAAATCCAGACAGCATCACACCCTGTCTTTCCCCTTTGGATTAATTAATCCAGAATAACCACCCACTGTCATTTGATGTTCTAGCAACAACCTCTAAACACTGATGAGAACCATCACAAGTTGATAAGTAAAACAAGAAAGGCATGCGGGGATAAGTACGATATAAAAATCTTTTATATCATCCTGCCTGTGTGCCCAAAGGGTAGTTGAAGTGAGCTAAGGGTAAACTAATCTTCAATCTAATTTCAAAGGCACTCAAAAAGGCACTTTTCTCTCCTTTCCTGGCACCAGCAGCACCATGCAATGCAAGAGGAAAGAAAGGGGCACCCATATCCTTGGGTTTAAAAACTTTCCCACCCATCCCCCCCCCCAAATAAAAAGGATGCGTTTCTCTAAGCTCAAATAAAACATTTTTCTCTTCCTCTCTCTACTCTGAAATCCTCAGACCCCAAAGTCATGGGTGCTTTCTGTAGTCTCACGGAAGCCACTTTCTTCCCCCACAAATAAGGAAAGGAATTCTAACCAAACCAAACCAAACCAAAACAGTGAAATAGAGGCAGACAAACGACCCCCACCTCTCCTCTCCCCTTTTCCAAGATCACCCACCCCAGAAGCCGGCCAGATCTTGCCCCTCCTTGCCAAAGCCGACACTCACCTTTCAGTCCGGGCTGCTTTCTCTCCGCTTGACCATTTAACAGCCGAAGTTGGGGGTGGGGATCCCCCCCAAGTCACAATGTGAAAAGCAAAGAGATGGGGGGTTGCGAAATAAAATGAGTGAGAGCTCCAAAAGGGAACCAAATGCTTCAGGCTCCCACCCCCTCTTTCCTCTGCCCCCCTAGGAAAAAAAATCCCCCTCCCCTCACTTCCCACTCCTTCCTGATCTCTTTGGGTCTCAATCAGACTAGACTGACTGTCTTTGTCTGTCTGACAAGCGCCATGTTGATATCAACATCCAAGCTCCCACCTGCTGCCGCTGTGAGACCCTGGGACATGTAGTTCCCCCCTCCCAAGGGTGAAGGGGATGCGCTGCGCGTCTAGGACTACCACTCCCGGCGTTCACCGCGAGCGCCGCCGTGCCAATGAACGACCGAAAAAGGGAGAGCGACTGGGAGAGAGGTAGAGGAGAGACTACAGTTCTCGGCATGCTTTGCGCGAGGAGAAACGAAGGGGAGGCTTCATGACTTCATTCATAGAGGGGGAGTAGTTGGGCCCCTCAATGGACTACCTGTCCCAGCATGCTTTGGGAGAGATTTAGTCCAGGAAGGAGAAGCGGGATGGTCACAGTAAATGGAGCCCGGTTAAAGCATGAAGCTGGTGAGTTGGGCTGACTGTTGGGATTGGGGTGGATGAAATATATGGAGAATGGAAATCACTCTTCCTCCCTTGAAACTCTGGGAAAGATCCTGTTCCTTGATCCATTTAGGGTGGTGGAATTCTAACTGGGGTTTTTATTTTTTTTAAAATCACTTATTCTATTCTCTTTCTTGGAAAAGGAGGAGCTGATTTAGCTCGTTTGAATTAGTTAGCTTTTAGGTTTGCTCCCAAGCAGCCACCCACCAAGTAGGGGACAAAATTCATTCTGAGCTGAAGATTCAGGCTTTAGGGATTCAGGCTTTAGGGATTCAGGCTTTAGGGGAATCCCTAAAAACTAGCAATGAAGGGAATGTGTCACGTTCTTCGCTGGGTTGCTTCATTCTGTTGGGAGAGCATCTGGAAGCAAGGCCCTCTGAGTTCACTAAGGCTTACTTCCATGTAAGTGTGGATAGGATTGGAACCTCACTTGAAAAAGGATTTTCTAATCCCATTGTCTTTAGTGCAAGAATTGTTCTTTAAAACGGAGAGAGATGTTTGAGGCATCATGAACAATTTCAGGCATAGAGCCACAATCGGTTCTGATCCTGATTACAATCTCTGATTTTTCCCCAACTTAAAGGGTAAAGCTTGATTAGGGAGATAGGTGCTGATTGCTAACCATTAAGCACAGTGCCTGCCCTGCCCTGCCCCCTGGCTTGCCTTAATCTGATTATTTGCAATTCATTTTTGCAATGGCTGCCAAATTATTGACCACAATACATTTACATCACGATTGTGCCTTTTGACACCTTGTGGACGTGTACCTGACAGCATTAGACACATTCTGCAGTGTGGAGCCAACACTGAATTGGAAAGGTCACTTTTCAGCATTGTTTCTAGAGCACTAATATGATGCATCATCCAGTGTAGAAAACATGCAAGTTGTAATTGAAGTGAAACTATATGCAGGAGAATGGAGAATTACAGATCCATACGTTCAGAGCACTCTCCTATTCACTGTAGAATGAATACAACCTAGGCACGAAGCATCAATATGTGGCCGGGAAAAGGAAGATAGTACTAGCTGATGTTTCTGCATCCTCTTCAAAGGCAAACCCCATCCAGTAGTCTGGATATGGTAATAAGGCACTGCAGATATACATCACTCTTCATCACAGTCCTATAGAAATGTTTAAAGGTAAAGGTTGGTTTCCCCACGACCGAATGGTCTAGTCGTGACCGACTGTAGGGGGCGGTGCTCATCTCCGTTTCAAAGCCTGTGAGCCGGCGTTTTTGTCCGATCATGGTGGCCAGCATGATTCTACGCCGTAGCGCACGGAACGCCGTTACCTTCCCACCGAAGTGGTCCCTATTTATCTACTTGCATTTTAGGTGCTTTCGAACTGCTAGGTTGGCAGGAGCTGGGACAAGCAACGGGAGCTCACTCCGTCACGCAGTCTCGAACTCCCAACCTTGCGGTCGAAAGCCCAGCGACAGCGGATTAACTCGCTGCGCCACCACGTCCCACTAGAAATGTTTAAGGGAGGCCTAATTCCCATGCAAGACTGCAAATCTCAGGGTTCTTTCAGAGAAAGCTGTTGTTGCATAGGGTTGTGTTTCCTTGACATAAAAAGATGCCCCTGGGTCTTTCTTGTGGTATATGTGTCATTGTTTCTATGTATAGTTAAAGTGATTAACATGAGCTGAATCCTGTCCCCCTCCACTCCCCAGCCTTTTTTGGGCTCTTGTCGTCTCTTTAAAGATTGCTAAGTCAGAAGCTTGGTGACAAGAAAAGTTATGATGAGCAGAATTCTCTTCTTTGGAGGTACAGTCGGAGCCAGCCAGCACACTTTGCTTCATCGATCTGCTGTTGACTATGATTTTTATTGTTGTTGTGAGGATTACTTAAAAAGCAGTCTAGAATTATTTCAGATAAACAAACCATAAGCCCTCTTGCTGGCCAGCAGTGTGCTGCTCTTCCTGTCCCTAGTTGTTGTAGTCGTACTCTAGTCCTACATCTCCTTTCTTCAACCTGATGCTTCCACCACCTGTGCCTTTCTACTTTCCCAGACACTGGGTTTATCCCAAGTCCTTTAGCTACCATTACTGAAGCCTGCTTAGCCCTTCTCCCTCATAGCTTGTTGCCTCTCCTGATCTTGAGGACTGCAAGGTTATATCAGAGCCCACTCTGATGGTTCCCTTCCTTCTCCTTCACCTTCCTTCTCCACATCCCCCTCCTTAATGTTCCCCTTTCTCAAAACTGCTCCCCGCAATGGGCCTTCTTGCCTCTGTGTTCCTTCCTAGCTTCCCTATATCCTGGGACCTTTCTTAGTCCTTGGCCATCCTGGAATTAAAGCTCCAATCTGAGAGCAAAACTGTGAGCCCTTATAGGGAGACCATCTTGCAAGGTCTACCTCCTTCAGAGATGCGGTTAATAGTAACCTACAAGGGCATTCTCAGTGGTGGCTCCTGCCCTGTGGAACTCCCTGCCCCATCCTTGTCATCATTTTGCCCTAATTTGAAGACCTACATTTCTCAGCAGAATTTGGTATGGTTTTATTAAGCCTGTGGGTGAGTTTTTGTTGTAATGTGTGAATTCAGCTATTTTCAATCTTTTTCATTTCACAGCACACTGACAAGACACTAAAATTGTCATTACATCAGTTTTTTGACAATTGACACCGCACACCATGCTGTTGGTGGGCGGTTCACATCCCTCAATTACCCTACTAATAAACCACCTTCCCCCAATCTCCCACGGCACATCTGCAGCCCATCCAGGTCAAAGCAATGTGCTGTGGCAGGTGGCTGTGTTAATTTCTGTTTGCAAGCTGCACTGCATCCTTAGTAACTGCATGGGTTACAAACAGTCCAGTCCCTCACAGAAATTGGACTGTGAGTCCCTGAGCAACTGAACATTCCAATCCATTGCACCAGCTCACAGTGTTAGAGGCTTCACTGCATCAAGTGCACTGCATGTAATGTAGCTTAGTAAATGCAGTGTGCATTTTGCAAGCAAAGATACACTGCAAATCCCAATGCACTTAAATGTCCTGAACTGCTGTTCAGTTAACTGTACACAGGCTGCCAGTTAACAATTTATAAGATGGCAGTTATTCTGAAGAAGGTGGGAAAAACTGCTTAAAAGAGTTCAGTGTTGTTCAGGCAACACAGTGCAAAGGTGGAATATTAGAAGGCAGAACAAGATTATTTTTTGTTTGTTACTATGTTTGATTATATTACAAAGGCAAGGAGTAGTCATTGCAGCCTCAGATAGTTCAGGAATTATTGGAAATTGTGACAATCCTTGAATGGCCCTACTTCTCTCTTCCCACCACCTGTAAGTGAGAGCACAATCCTAACCTGGAGTGAGGCTGGCACGGTTAGGCCCGCAAAGTTTGGCTGGCACAAGAGACACAAGTGCATTTGGACCACTCTCGGAGTCAGGGAGGATGGCGCACATCTGTGTGCTGGCCTCTCAGAGTAATCCAAACGCTCTTTATGGTGTCCCTTGTGCCAGCCGAACTTTGCTGGCCTAACTCCAGGTTAGGATGGTGCCGTGACTCTCTCTCTCTCTCTCTTGTTTTCATATTGTTTGTTTATTGTATCTGATCTTATTCTTTCAGTATTGCTTGTCTGGGCATCCAACGCTACCATGCAACATACTCAAGTTCAAATCTACCACCATCATGCTGGATTGTGGGCTGGATATGACCTCCACCCTCAGTTTTCTCCCCCTGCCGCTGGTCCAGAGGTACGTCCCAGCATTTAGTCAGTCCTCCTCTCTCGCGTCAAGTTCTACTTTGAAAGCTAAATTGTGAAACGTTGAGAGGGGAAAGTGATGGTGATATTGCGGGGGAGGGGCCAGTGTGTGTATGTGGGGGTTTACAGGAGAAGAGATTTTGAATTAACACTATCATCCGCTAGCATAAATAGACATTGTCCACTTAAAAATTCCCTTTATCAAACTAACGTCCTCTGGCTCAGTAGACGGAAAGCGTTTTATGGATTTATCGATTTGGTTTTCCAGATAATTTATTCTAAGCATCAGTAAAGTATTGCAGCAGTGGCTCGGTGCGAGTGAGGTCACAGATCTGTCATTTTTCTGGCTTCTTCATGTAGGAAGGAGATAAATGGGAGGTAGACCTAAAGTGCATCTATGTTGGATGTCTCCCCCCCCCCCCAGGTTAACCACCTCTATCGCTGGCTTTTCAGCATAGTCAGAAGCAAGGCCTGTGAATTCTTTCCAGGTCCTGAACAGTGGGACACCTTTGCTCCTGTTTGCATAAGGCATGTGACATGGCTGTCATTAAGGTTCCTGGGCCTAGTCTGCATGACCTGGACCTGGAACTCTGTGTGATGCTGCCTTGGGTCTGCCTCTACTGCCTGACCACCAAAACTTCCTGGTGTCATGGAAGTGCACAAGGAGCACAGTAAGGAAGGGAGTATTTACTTCTCATCCGGGCAAGGGGGCTGCCCAACATTGTGGCCTGCATTGGTGGCAGTTGAAGGGTGGCAGCAGCAAATGGGATGAAGGGCACCCCAAATCCACGGTGCCCTCAGACCCCTCACAATCTGCTGCTGATGCAGCTTGTATCAGGTGGCCTCATGAATGGGACCGGCAGTGATGCCCGTTGCATGGGAAGCTCATGCATGCTGCCTTGGGGTTCAAAGTAGAAAAGCAAGATATAAATGAATGAGAGGCCATTTGTGAGAGTGTGTTGCACCACTGTTACCCTGCCCTAACTGCAGCCCTGAGTGTCTGGGGCCGAAGCCGGGTGACAGAACCCTTTTATTCTATGCAGAGGGTCCAGATCAGCCACCTCTAGCTAAAAGGACTGGGCAGGAGATGCTTGGAAGGCTCTCTCGCTTCCTGTGAATGCTACAGATCAGAGCTGTCACTACTGGGCGAGATGGACCAATGGTCAGACATGGACAACTTTATATGTTTGTATGATAGCCAATTAGGGGCAATATCTGGGGCTTCAGCCCGCCCCTGGGGTCAGGATTTGCCCTGCTACCCGTGCTGCAGCCTGCTTACGTTCTGTCACCATCCTCAGCAGCATCATTCGCTACCATTAGCAAATGGGCTTTAGAGTGCAAATATGGTTAGAAGTGAATGGAGCCACCCAGAAACATGGTTTCTTGCTAATTATAGAGATGGGGTGGGGATGAGACTCCTTCAGTCATTTATGTTTGTAAGTTAAAAGAAAAGAATTGTTTGTTTTTGCAGCCAGTCAGGGTTAGACAATCCTTAGCTAAATGAAACAATGGTGTGACTCTTAAACTAAGAGCATATTCCTAACCTGGAGTTAGGTTGGCACAGTTAGGCCAGCGAAGTTTGGCTGGCACAAGGGCCACCATAAAGCACATTTGGATCACTCTCAGAGTCAGGGAGGATGGCACAAGTCTTTGTGTTGACCTCTCTTGCTCCAAGACTGGTCCAAACATACTTTACAGTGTCCCTTGTGCCAGCCAAACTGTGCTGGCCTAACTGTGCCAGCCTAACTCCAGGTTAGGATTGTGCCCTAAGGCAGGTTATACAAGGATCAACAAGGACCTACAGTATGTCCAACTATCAGCTATCGGGAATCTTATCCAGTGTCTGATTTCTGAGATTTCATCAGGCTCTACTCGCATACTTACAAGCATATCTTTGCAGCCATAAGGACTAGAAACTTGGTGCTGTGGAAAGCTCAGATTGTTAGGAAGCTGAGCTTTGCACCCAATTCCACATCCGCTTCTCTCTCTCTCCTCTTGCAGAACAGCAGCGCGCACACATCCCAGTTCAATGAGTTATGCAGGCTCTAGTTAATGTGATGTTAATGTACTCTTTGTGAAAATTAGACACAAACACAGCAGCTCCATAACTGAGGGACTTTGATTCACTTTTCCAAGGAACCCAGCCTCACCTTTGCAAGAGCCCATCCATTCTGGGAAGCAGGTTGATCAATTGAAGCTTCCTCTCCTGCATCACAGCAGACTGCAAGGATGCTGGAATCCAGTCACAGAAATGAAAAAGCAGTTAACCTTTCCGGTTGGAGGAGGGGCACACTTGCCCCTTATATTTATGAGCTGGGTTGAACTCTTTAGGCTTAATCAATCACTTCATTACAATGTCAAACACCCATCAGCAAGAGTTGTTTTATTTGGGTGGCTTCTGGTAAAGAGCTTGAAACATTTCCCCCTCCTGCTAGTTGTTCACGTTTATATCATTTGAACAGAGCATCTCCCACTTACTCAAAATGAAGCATAAAGTTCTTAAACATAGAACGCATTCCCCCTCCTCTGTTTCCCGTCTTTAAAGACATCCTCCTTTATTGTATCTCTGTCCCATAAGGAATGCACAATGGCAGAAATAGGGCTTGTCAATTTTTGTTCTACAGCAATCTAGTGTGGTACCTTTTTAGGTTGTGAGGCAGGCACTGGCTGGATCCAAAATGAGCAAGTGGCTTCTTTATATAATAGTAAACCTTTAAAATAAATTTAAATTTATCTTTAAAATAAAACAACTTTGCTTTCCAAGTGCGGGTTCGACCTTTAAAGTCCTAAATGGCCCAAGACTAGGTGTTTGGTTTTTGTTTTTTTTTTCTTGAAATATGCACCCATGTATCTGCCTGAGAACTCCACTTTGGAGGGCTTTCCAGGTCTCTCTATACATAAGACTGTGGCAAGAAAGCATTTAAAGCAGGGCCTTTTCAGCTGTGGCACCTAGATTCTAGCATAGCCTCACAAAGGAAGTATGCTTCCTGTTGCTACTTGCCTTTTAAACAAGTATTGAATATAATAATTTTCCATTGTTGTTGTTTTTTCCGGATTACTGCTGTTAACTAGAAATTTAATTGTTTCTCTGCCATTTTAGTCTGTGTTTTTTAAAAAAATTGGTTTCAATTTTGAATATTTTGTTTCTGCATGTCTACCCCACCTTCTCACCAAAGCCTCAAAGTGGCTAACAACAATAAAACAGAATATCAATTGTCAATGCAACACAATTGAAGCAGGGGAAAAAATATGCAGCCAGCAATAGAAGTCAGTTTCAATTAAAAGGCGGTAATCTAGACAGCCTTCTGATGAGGGTGAAAGAGGAAAGTGCCAAAATTGGCTTGAAGCTCAACATTAAAAAAACTAAGATCATGGCAACCACTCCCATCACTTCCTGGCAAATAGAAGCGGAAGAAATGGAAGCAGTGACAGAGTTTATTTTTCTGGGCTCCAAGATCACCGCAGATGGTGACTGCAGCCATGAAATTAAAAGACGTTTACTTCTTGGGAGGAAAGCTATGGCGGACCTAGACAACTTAATAAAAAGCCGAGACATCACCCTGCCAACAAAGGTTCGCATAGTCAAAGCGATGGTTTTCCCAGTAGCAATGTATGGCTGAGAGCTGGACCATAAGAAAGGCAGAGCGTCAAAGAATAGATGCTTTTGAATTATGGTGTTGGAGAAGACTCTTGAGAGTCCCCTGGACTGCAAGGAGATCCAATCGGTCAATCCTCCAGGAAGTCAAGCCTGATTGCTCCCTGGAAAGACAAATCCTGAAGCTGAAGCTCCAATACTTTGGCCACCTCATGAGAAGAGAGGACTCTTTAGAAAAGACCCTCATGCTGGGAAAGATTGAAGGCAAAAGGAGAAGGGGGCAGCAGAGGATGAGATGGTTAGAGAGTGTCACCGAAGCAATGAGCATGAAATTGGGCGAACTCAGGAAGCTAGTGGAGGACAGGGAGGCCTGGCGTGCTGTGGTCCATGGGGTCGCGAAGAGTCGGACACGACTTAGCGACTGAACAACAACAACAATCTAGAAAGCCATGAAATGCCATTAAAGGCTTCAGATAAAGGGAGACTTGGCCAGGCATCCACAAGGCAGACAAGTGACCAGGTGATGATGAGTCCGGAGGAAGATCCACCGTGTGACCCACCACTGAAAGGGCTCGTTTTCCAATATTCACTGAACCTACCAGAGGCCAACTGCAGTGCACTATCTGTAATTGATAGAGATGTTTGCTTCCGGTGACAGCTCCAGTCTTCCTGAACACAATGGGCTTACTTCTGAGTAAAATAATTTTCCTCTAGCAATGGATGGTATTTTAATGTACTCCAGAATGCCAGACGTGGGGCGACTAAATAATTTTAAAAGAAATAATATGATGCAGTAGCAGTGAGTAATTGGGTTGAGAGCTTGAGGGGAGATCCAGCAAAGGGCAGCAAACATGGACCAACCCACCCTGTTTCATAGCTGTGCCACCCTTCATTACTGCCCCCTTCTAGTCTTTGAAATCCAGCTTTCAGGTTTTGTTTCAGGTCAGTGAGGGGACTACTGGCTGTGCTGACTTTCTACCACCCGCCTCTTACATCAGGGTCATCTTTTGGCGTTCACTGGTACGCAGCCTGAGTCCACTTAATCTTCAAGCTCTTCCATTTTTTTCCTCCTCTTCGGCAGAGGTTCTTAAGCTGCCCACTCAGTACGTTGGCTCCAGCCTGCTACTGCCACCTCCTGATGAGCGTTGCCCCTGCTTGGCTTGCTGGCTGATGAGGAGGAGCGGCAATAATGTCAAGTACTATTGGAGGAAGAAGCAGCTGGTCCAGCCTCTGCTCCTCCACTGCCTTCTGGTAATCCAACCAGAGTCCAAGAGGGAGGCTTACCTGGATGGCACAGGGGAGCAGACAGCACCATCTTCTTTCTTTTTGTGGCACTATTTAGCAATTCCTAGATGTTCTGTCGCAACACAGCATCAAGGGACAGGACATCTGGGAATTGTCGACTGCAAGGGGAAGAAGGATAAGCTAAGGACTTCATGTCACAATTTGAGCTGTCCGTAAACATCTTCACCTGCAGGTCTCATGGAGGGCTAACATTCACTTATTACAGTATATCCAGACATGTCATGTAGCGGGTACCCGTTCCTAGGATGAGGGCTGGCCCCGCCCATTTGCCCGCCCACTCGTCGACTCCGTCGGCGCTCCGCTTCGCCCCCTGAAACGTTTGAGTTGCCTGCACGCTCTCAGAGCCAGACAGGCAGGCAGCGGAGCGAGGGAGACCGACAGCGGCGGCAGCGTGAGCAGGTAGGCTGCCTGGGGCTCCCTCCCAAGGAGGAGCGGCGGTTCCTGGGGGCGGTTCCTGGGTTCCGGCTATGACCTCACTTCCGGTGGGCAGGCCCCGACACAAGTGCCAATCAAAAGTGAGTACTTGTTGCTAAATCATTTAGATACCATTACTGAGTATATCTGTGAAATGTGTAGGGCAGTGATTTATACATGGTTCATTTTTAAACAGGTGCTTATTTCGTCTTTAAAATCTATTGATCTTGCTTTCTTTCTTTTTCCTGTAGCCCAAGGCTGTCTAAGCTCCCAGGTTGGGTCTTAAAAGATGGAAGCACTTTCCTAGACAAGGTAATATGATTGAGCCAATCAGCTAGCTACACCGAGTCCACACAAACTTTGTTTAGGGTGCAGTCCTAACTTAGAGTTAGGCCATCAAAGTTTGACTGGCATTATATTTGGACAGCTCTTGGAGTCAGGGAACATGGCGCACGTCTGTATGCGGGCATCTATTACTCCGAGAGTGGTCCAAACATAGTTTATGGTGTCCCTTATGCCAGTCAAACTTTGCTGGCCTAACTCCAGGTTAGCATTGCACCCCCACTCAGAGAAATAATTGATTTTTTGGAATCGAGGTGTAGGTGTCAGAAATGCCTTCTCAACCATGTGTATGTTCCTCAGTGAACCATGAAAGAACCTCTGTTGTAGATGGTTGTCAAGTGTATTCTTGGATACCCTCACCATGAATGTTTTGTTCCCCCTGTAAAACTATCTAAGCCAATGACTGTCACCGATCAGAGAAGCAGTGAATTGCATGTTGAGTGATGAAGTCCTTTCTTGTGACTGTTCTGAATCTCCTGCACAACTCATAGACTGTGCTCCTGGTCTTCAAGAGGAAGAAAGATGTCTGTCTCTCTCTTTTCACAGTCAAGCAGAACTTCCGAGGGGGAAGTACATGGGTGGTAGATGTAGGTGCGACCTATCCACATTCAGCATTGAACATAAGATACATGGCCAACTCCATGTGGTCTTGACTGTGCTTTCCTCGATCACACCCAAAGTTCCTCTGATGCACTGCTCGTAGTGGGGAAGCTTCATTATGAATCCAGCCACACTGTCTCTGGCCCCTGCTTTGCCCGGCGCGCCTGCTTAGAATGACAAATGAGTTGACGGGAGCTGCAAAAATATGGGCCGTGGAGTCAAAGGTGGCTGCTTTGTCATGTAAGAAGATCGGTCCTCCTTGCCATCAGGCTCCACTGGTTTAAGTCCAAGGGGGGCATTGAAATTCATGCTGATTACCCATAATTCACCTTTTAACTTCTCTTGATGAGGTTAAGAGCCTCTGCCTTTCTATGGTACTACTCATTTGTTATATAACTTGACAATATTGCTAGAATTTCTTAAGAAGGGGATTCAGGCTCTTCGCTAGGCTTCTTGGGGGTTTAGCCTGACCAAGGGGAATGTAATAACATGGAACAATCCCTCTTTGGAGAGGAGTGTCCCCCAAATGCCCCCTACTGTTACTGGCAGTGCTTTTTAAAATGCGTAATATGCCTTTGGAGGAGACATACAATTCATATATGGGGAACCTGTGTAGTGGTCAGTAGCACAACTGTAATTTGGCAGGAAAAGGAAAGTGGAGACAAAGGTGAAAGGTGCAACAAATGAATTTATTCTAGTGCCAAAGAGTCAAAAACTGGGGCCTAGCTGAACTTCTGCACTTACACCTTTGCTAGAGAGGGAAAACTATCATTAATTCACTATGGAGCCCTATGGGAAGGCTGTTCCCATAGGGAGGAGGAACTCCTGAGAAGGGGCAGAGTGAAGAGGGGAACAGAGAGGAGAACGTGAGGTGGTTAGGTAGGTTTTCCAAAGAAATCTGGGGAAGGACATAAGGTTTGGGGGTGCAGGAACAGAAGAAAAAAGGAGGAGGATGGGAAGAATGACTCTGAAAGTTCAGACCATGGCAAACATCAATGGCTCTCTGTAGCCTGAAACAAGAGCTATAGGCAAGAGGTGAGCCTAGAGGTAGACCGTCAAATACTTCACCTGCTTGCGATTAGGGAGCTGGCCACTCTCAACCACTAAAAACACAAATCTCCTGAGGGGAAGCCTATTTTGCAAGACTATCCAATTTACAGTCTACTTGAAAGTTTGGTTATAGCAGCTTGAATACGGGTGGCGTGATCATGTCACTACCAATTACTTCCAGGTTGTGTTATGTTCATAGTGGTTGTGCGCCCCCTTTTTTTTTTTACCATTTTTTCCTTGAAAAGCAGGGGTAACTTATATAGAAATGAGAGTTGACCCATACTAACACCTTATTGGTTCCATGCTGTATCACAGTGTTATTCAAACTGTGGGTTTGGACCCACCTAATGGGTAGTGACCTGATATAAGATGGGTTGCGGAAATCTGGGAGCAGTCATCTTGGAAACTGCAGACCTCACTCTTGTTACATTCCTTTTGTGAGTGTTAACAGTTTGAATTTTCAAGTGAGGGTGTGGTTTTTTTTAATTTTGTTCTTAGTTCAGTGCTTTTACATCCTATTTTGTCCTAATCTTGCTTTCTGTCAGAGATGTTTCATGGTTGTGCAGTTGCTGCAATCGAAGAATGCCAGTTTGCATTCCAGGAGTGTTACTTGATTGTCACAATGACAGCACTTCCTGCTTGATGACGTCACTTTCCAGATATGACATCACTTCCAGGTTAATGGCATCACTTCAGTGCATCCCAATATGAGTGCCACTCTAAAAAGTGGATCCCAATCTAAAACGTTTGAGGACAATTGCTGTATCATAATAACACATCATTAGCTTTCGCATCAGTTAGTCTTATTGGTCAGCTTCAAGTTAAGGAAATCTACTTTTTATTACATATGACAGTTCTGTTTTCCTGTTCTGGCTATTTGGCTATAACCTTTGATAGAATACAGATGAGACAACATGGTTTATTTCATTGCATTTTGCACTAAATTACGTTATTGAATGATAGATATCGTGATAATATTCATAAATACGAAGGTTTCCCCAATTTTGGCCTCTAATGTCAAGCTCCTTTGACACTCCCTCAAGGGTACCTGGAGCCATTTATCTCCCCCTGTCCCCCTTAGCTACGCCAATGGCTCTATTACCCTTTTCATATAGTCATGGATTTCACCTGTTTTCCCCTTCCTGACTGTTGCACTCCCTTTCTTCCCACCCCTGTGCCTAGGAGCTGAAAGATTGTGCCGGCCGTGCCTTTGTCGATTCTGTTCCTGAGTTTTGTTTGCCAGAGGTGAGTTTTCCTGGAAGTCTCAATGCCAAACATTTCCTCGCTGTTAGCAAATGGTGGAACCATCAATATAGGGCCATAACCGGGATGTGATGCAGGAGGGGATCCAGCCCCACAAACTCTCTATCCGTTCTGAAGGGCCTTGCAGTCATCGGAGTCCCAGGCCGTCTGTCTCTCTTGAGAGAAAATTACCATTTCACTGGAGGGTATGGAGGCACTTCTTGAAATAAAGCTGTTGTTAGATGCCTTTCCGATCCATTTCTCAAACCACTTACAGCTCCTGCTTCAATTTAAGGGAAAGCAGAACTGCAAACATGGAATTTTCTTTAAGTCATTTATTACATTTCAAGGCTCATAAGAGAGAAATGGCAGTTTCTGCGTATGCTTGTGCCGGAACAATTGAGCAATCCTCCAGATGTACATAATGCAAGGAAAGTTCTGTTGAAAAGCACTATCTTATCAGCCCTTCTAAGCCTGTAAGGTAGGCCAGTGTGAGGTGGTGGGGGTTTTCCCCATATGCAAATTTTGTGTGGCAGAGAGATTGAGAGCCGGTTGCCTTTAAACTACAAGTGAGGACTTTTTCAATAGCCAAAAGTAGACAGGCATGGGCTAAGTAAACAAGGCCTGATTTCTTCATAAGAAAGCTTCATAGATTTAATGGGGCTGGACCATAGCTCAGTGGTAGGACACATTCAGTAGATGCCAGTTTCATTTCCTGACATCTCCAGCCTAAAAGAAGCTGCTGGTTAGGACTGGAAAAGATGCAAGACCTTAGAGAGTCCCTGTCAGTCAGAGCAGATAGTCAGGGGACAAGTGGGCCTGTGGCCTGACTCAGTCAAAAGCAACTTCACACATTCATGTGAGTTTGGGGCTGAGGTGAGAATTGTTCTATGGCTTCCTGGCTAATAGCTCTGTTCTTAAACTAGCACAGTGTAATGGTTAAGGAAAACATGGGTCCAGGTTTTTTCCTCTTCACGTCACATATTTGAATGCTTTCCCTCTACCTGACCCCTGTCGTTCCCTGAAGAGGCACATGGTCCAGAAAGTAGCTGCATGATATGATTTTGTCTCTTGTGCAGACCAGCTCTCAGGGCACAATCCTAATCTGGAGTTAGGCCACCGAAGTTTGGCTGGCACAAGGGCCACCATAAAGTATGTTTGAACCACTCTCGGAGTCAGAGAGGCCAGCACACAGACGTGTGCCATCCTCCCTGACTCGAGAGTGGTCCAAACATGTTTTATGGTGGCCCTTGTGCCTGCCTATCTGTGCCAGCCTAACTCCAGGTTAGGATTGTGCCCTCAATGTGATCCGTATGATGCATTCACCTTTCTTCAGACTTGAGCTTTCCCTTGCGCAAAGCCGTGTGCGCAAGAGAAGTGTTGCTTCTAAGGGACAATTGAGAGACAGCCAAGAAAGACTTCACAGTTCTATGCGTAAGCGTGCTTACTCCATGTTTCACAAATGTCTTTGAGCAGCCAATCATGTCAGAGTTACCTTTCCTTAGTTCAGGTTTTGAAGTCGGTCAAAAGTGTGGTCTGTTTGGTTGCACCCTGGCTTCCCTCAATACAGTAAGGGTCCCCTGTATGGGCTCTTGGGGATATTGTTCCCTCTGTCTGTCAGCCATGGCACAATCCTAACCAACTTTCCTGCACCGGGATAAGAGCAATGCAGCTTCAAGGTAAGGGTACAAACATTCCCTTACTGTGAGGAGGCCTCCTTGACAGCTCCCGCAACTGCAGTATGTAGTGCATGCCCCTTTGGCACAGCTATGTCAGTGCTGGAAAGTTGATTAGGATTGCAATCCGCCCCAGTCAAGATTAGTAGAGCTGAAGACCTAAGAACTGTCCTGTTGGATAAGACCAAAGTCATTGTGTGCCACATTCTGCCCATGGCAAGTTACCAGCTAGATCCCTTTGGGAACTCCCAGGCAGGGTATGAGAGGTGATGACCTTCCCCTGTGGTCTGTCTCCAGCATGTAGTATACTGCCACTCTCCAAGGGAGTCTCAGTTATTATGGCTAATAAGTAAACAGATCTATCCTCTGTGGCTTTGATTCTTTTTTTAAAGGGATCTAAAGTTATTGGCCATCACTCCGTCTTATGATAGTACATTGGTAAGTTAGTTAGAAGAGGCTAATGAGTATTTCTTTTGAGGGTCTCCCCAGGAACCCCCTCTTTATGTTGCTATTCAAGAGTTACATTTTTTTAAACAATGTTTACAATCTGACACAGTTCAGGGCTTGAACACTCCCCCCACCCTGCAAACAGAAGACTCTCATAAGGTCAGAAAGAAGTCATTAGGGATGGGGAATTGTGTTTTCAAATCACCAAGTTGCCTCATTTCACTGCCATTGCCTTCAAATCGATGGACCAAGCCTTATAAGCAGATAATTTTTCTGCTTGATGACTATTGAATCCCATTAGCTGCTCCATAATAACTGAGTTAGAGGTTAAATTTCTGGTAAGTTTTCCAGATTGACATCAGCAATGTTATAGCCTTACCAGTAAATATTTCTAATTACAGTTCCTATAACTGGCATCCAAAATTCTTATTCAACCTGACGTATCGTACTTGTAGCTATCACCCGGGTATGGGGAACGTGCCAAAGGTTCCAGATTTAGTTCCATCTCTGAGCAGATTGTGGCCCTTGCCAACATAGCCCATGCTCTGCTTTTATTTCAGACTCCAGGCAAAAGCCCATCACTCTTACTCCAACCTTGTCATTCTAGCCATCTATTTACTTTGAATAGGGTCTCGGCTTATAAGGTTGTCGGCTTTTGATGTGAAAGCCAAAGGCCTCCTTTAGAAGCCCATGAAGTGGAGCCACTTCAAGGCAAGATAGGCTCTGGACATCAGGGTGGATCCGGATTGGAAGCTGCTGGGTTGTGGGTGGAGCCTCGCAGAACCAGGACATATGGTGAGCAGAACATGGAGTCTTGCTGGTTTTTCAGCCTGGTCACTTAACTGAGAGCACAATCCTAACCTGGAGTTAGGCCGCCACAGTTAGGCCTGTGAAGTTTGGCCAGCACAAGGGACACTGTAAAGTATGTTTGGAACACTCTCTGAGTCAGACAGACCAGCACACAGACATGCTCCATCCTCCCTGACTCAGAGAGTGGTCCAAACGTGCTTTACGGTGGCCCTTATGCCAGCCAAACTTTACTGGCCTAACTGTGCCAGCCTAACTCCAGGTTAGGATTGTGCCCTGAGTACGTTTGACTGGTCAGGCAGGTGAATGTGCACAGCAGCGGCCCGAATCGGGGTCAACTTGGCCAGGGACGGGGCTTAGGATTTGGTGCAATGGCTGTTAGCCATCGCCACCTCTGGCAGGCCCTCTGCGATGTCCTGCGCTGACCGAATGTCACTGGCACTCGACCAGTGCACAGCCAATGGGCGCAGCATTGGCCGAGCGCCAGCACTGCTGCTTGCACAGGTCCAGCACCCGACTCGCTAGTGCAGACACGCCTGACGCAAGAGCGCAGCACCAGCGCAACACCAGAATAGGATTCTGCTCTGAGACTCCTTCCTCCTGTTTTCAGATGGAACTGATAGACCTGTCTACAGTGGACGTGATCCTGATCTCCAACTACCACTGCATGATGGCCTTGCCGTACATCACAGAACATACAGGATTCACCGGAACAGTGTATGCCACAGAGCCAACTGTTCAAATTGGCAGGTAAGAAAAATCCACTTAGCGGCGTTTATCTAATCACCTTCCATCCGCTGCTGAAGGAAGGAGGGGGGAGTGTTAAGGATGACACGGGAAGAGAAGCGTTGCTTCTAATGTTCTTGAGAGGCTTTTAAGGAACAGTTGAACACCAGCCAAGAAAGACTTCACAGCTCTGAGTCTGTGTGCAAGCGTGTTTAACTCCTTGTTTCCCAAATGTTACAAACGCGCCCGAAGTTGGCCGAGGAAGTAAACCACATGAGTGTAGCAGGAGGTTACTCACGAAAGATTACGCAGCCACTTCTGAGCTGTGCGAGGCCTTCAAGAAACCAGTTCTGATGTCATCCTGCTTATGCACGAATTAGTCAATTAGGTGGGGAGGCTTGGGTTATGCCACTTTTGGGTTATATAGCTCCAGACCATAAGTGGAGTTTGGATATTCTCTCTTGAAAAATTATCCCTGCCTGTAGAAATTTAGCATATCAGGGAAGTTGAACTTGTGTTTCTCCCTGGCCTGCTAGTTTTCTATGTGCAGGGAATGTTGAACACTAGGGCATATTCAGATATGAACGCCATCACTATTGCCTGCAACATGAAGTGGTACAATGGTGGAAAAGCCTTATCACCCGATTCTGCAGGCTGCATAAACAGGACCTCTGAAGTTTATTCTAGTATTTCAACATGGCATTTGTGTCACGATTTGAAGGGTCTGATGTTGATGTTGCTCCTGTCTGTAGGCTTCTTATGGAGGAGCTGGTGAACTTTATTGAACGGGTGCCGAAGGCTCAATCTGCCTCCTTGTGGAAGAACAAAGAAGTACAAAGGTGAGGATTCCCACTTGTCATCCCCACCCACCCACCCCCGGCTGTCCTAGCCATAGTGGCTCCCATTGGAGGACTTCCTGTGAGTAGGCACTCCCTGCTTTATTTGAAAGAACTCTTGCATATCATTTGACTCGCAAGAAATGTCTCATCATAAAATTCTGACTAGTGGGGCAGTGGAGTGAGAAAGCGGCAGGACAATATGGAGCAATACAGGATGGGAACAGGAAAATTCCTGCTTGCTAGCCTCTCCCCCTTGCAGATGCTTTTTGCATTGAAGATTCTAAGGGCATCCATGCGTGCTTAAAAGCTGCATCAGTGGAGCCCAAATCCTGCACCAAGATAAATGGAATTCTGCCACCTGTGTTTAGGATACAAATCAAGTGACTTCAGTATGTATAATACTCATTCTGCCTAATTGATGATGCCTTTGCTAATCAAGGAGGAAGGGGGCAAGGGGTGTTATCGGGTACTAAAACCCAGCTGCTTATCATGGCACTGCATTCTCCTGGGAAGAGGTGTGCATCTCTTTCAAGTCTACTTTAAAGATGGAAAACTTGCTTCTTTAAAAAAAACTCAGAGAATAAAATCCTGCTTTCCATGAGTGTGGTAGAATGTTCATAGTGGCTGTCAGAAATTCTGCAGTTCGCAGTTTGTCTGAACATCTGCTTCCCACATACTCCTGGTTAGGCATTGTTCTGGAAGAGACGAGCCCTGCTCTTGCAGCAGAAAGCGAGCCCTGACCACTGTACCAGTGCATTACAGGGGACCACAGCCAGCGGAAGTTCCCTGTTCATGTTTCCTGGACTGATGCACAGCCCTGAAATGGAATCTCTGCCCACTGAATTTGGGGGTGATCTGCACTACTGCCGACTTGCTGTTGCCTCATCTGGAGGTGGTTCTCTACAGGCTAGCTAGGATACTTCCGGAACTTGGTGCCCATTGATTTTCAGTCCTCTTCACTAAGAGGGGAACTTGCCTGTCCACCGACACATCACATCTGTGGCTTGGGAGCTTGAGGTGGACAGTGCCCAACCTTCAGAGCTGTGTTTGATTGCGGTTTGTGGCCCTACAGCACCTCTCCAATGGTGGCTGACTGTTGTCATAGTGCCCCAAAGTGTCCAGCTGTTTTCTGTGAACGATGGTTTTGGAGGAAAAAGAGCAAGTCTGATGCCAAAAGAAAGGCAATGTACCTGAAGTGTGAACTGAAGTGGGGGGGGTCTTTTATTTTTAGCTACCAGTGGCCATTGTACCCACCTCTTGACTCCTCTTGCTTGAGTGCCGGTTGGCGCTATTGTTGGGCAGCTCAGTTGCTCCCCACCCCCCACAAGTAGGTCATGTACATCAGAGGCTACTGTCTTTATGAAGCACCGGGACATTTAAAGCCAGATGCTTTGCAGGGAGTTTACTAAGTGCATCAAAGAAGTGCTGCCATCTCAGCTAATTGCCGAGCAACTTGTAACTCCCTTGGTTTTGAGGGTTCTTTTTTTAAATTAATCAGATGGAATCTGGATGGTTTTTTATTGTTTCTCCCTCCTTTTGCCCCACCAACCTCAAACGATGGTGCCTTCAGGGTACACCCTTGCAGAGTCAGGAACTCATTTTGAGGGAGTGCACTAGAATCTTGAGCTCGTGGGGCTGGCTGTGTCACCGAGAGCAGGGAAGGGTTGCCAGTCAAGGAGCAGTGACATGGTGGGACCAGCTGCTCCGAAGCCTGGCCACAGAGGAGCAGTCCTGCTTGAGACAGGATCTCGGAAGAGCTCCAGCCCTGTGATTAGGTGGCAGAGAGACCTGCTCTTTATCTCATGTACCTCCCTTACTAGGAAAGGCTACAACGTTTGGGGCTCTTCAGAAGGCGCCTGTGGGGGCAGGGGACACGATTGAGACATATAACATGATGCCTTGAATAAATAAAGGAAGTTCTTTTTCCTCTCATGCAACACTAGAACCAGGGGACATCCACTAACATTGACTGCTAGGAGAGTTAGAACAGACAAAAGCGAATATTTCTTCACTCAGCATGTAATTAAACTGTGGAACACCTTGCCACAGGATGTTTTGATGGCACCTGGCTGTCAAAACAGTGGTCCCTCTTAGGGTGTGAACCTCTCTCAACTGTCCCATCAAATATTTTCATTTAGTGCTTCACGTCAGTGGTTTGCTTTGCAGGATAAAAGAGTCGGTCCTCTTACAAATTAGTAATTGGTTCAAGAACTGAGAACATTTAGTAGGAGTACGTGGAAAGTTTTTCCAATAGAACAGCGATTTTCAACCAGTATGCAGGTGTGCTGCGGAATTCGGGGGGAGGGGGGGAGATAATGTATTAGTAAGACCATTGTGGGATGAGCTGCTTTGCGTCCCTATGCAAAAGGGATGCAGGGTAAAAATACTGTAAATAAAATAAGCGTGAGTTCCCCCCCCCCAACCGGCAGTGCAATGTGCCTCGTCAATTATTATAAAAAACCCTGATGCCTTGACAATTTTAGCACCTTGTCAGTTGGACGTGAGATGAAAAAGGTTGAAAATCACTGCAACAGAGGAAATCAACAACAAGGTTTCAGGTTGATGCTGCTTAGTAATTGGTAGGGGTGGGTTTTTGGTTGAAAACTGCCTTTTGGGCATTAACTGCCTTTTGTCAGTTAAAATATCTGAATAAAAACACAAAACACCGCATTTTGGTGTTTAATGTATTTTCCAGAAATTAAACTTTTCCAATTAGAAATAATACTGTGGCTGCATCTGCTAACACTATGTCACCAATATCAAATACCTAGTACACACCGAAAGCCCTGAAAATTAATAAACATGAGAACTTGGATTGAGCATGTAGAATAAAAACACACAACACCGCAATTTGCTATTTTAATCAAGCAGTAAGATACTCGCGTTTGTGGTTGACGCCAAGGCATTTGACGAAATCCCAGGCCTGCTGTGAGGAGCTCTGCAAAGATCTCTCCAAACTCGGTGACAGCACAACAAATAGGCAAACTTGCCTGGAAGTAAGCCCTGCTGAACATAGTGGGAGTTAACTTCTGAGTATAGGATTGCAATGTAAAATGGTGGCTGAGATTCAGATGGGATTCCTGTTGCAGAAAAAGCAGACTGATCTTTGGGCTCCCTCAGGATTTCTAGTGTTGCCTGGAAGGGGACAAATTATAGCTTGCTTTCTGGGGGGGGGGGGAATGACAGTTCCATGTGCTAGGTGCACATGGCGAGGCTTGGCAAGAGCAGTCCTTAATGCTTTCTTTGGTATCTTAAATTATAGAGGAGAGGTTCAGTGACCCGACAGATACACCCATAAATTAGGTTCTTTTAAGCCAACCAAACAGCAAAACTTGACCGATTTCCATAAATCACTGGAAATGGGTTAGAATTAGCTTTTGATTTAGCCTCAGTTTAATATACGAAATAAGAAGCCTCTTCTTCTCCTATTCCTTGGCAGCTTTCACTGCTTCCTGCCTGGGCTCATGGTCCTGTTGGAGATTTATTTCCCAGGAGACTGCCATCTTTTTTTTTTTTTTTATGTGCTGTGCCGCTGCCATTCACAGCTTCAGGTTTAGAACAATACATTGTCCAAGGCGTTGAATATCTTAATGCTTGCATCAAAAATACTTTGCAGCACATCCTCCTAAACTCAAGGGCAGCCCTGCGTGCTACAAGGAGCACTGGCAAACCAACGTGTCAGTGCGCTTCTGCCTTTTCTCTGCCCCACTGTGATATCTGATGGGGAATTCCCGCAACCTGGATGCAAGTCTGAAAGTCGCTCATCTCCCTTGTGGAAAATTCTCCTTTGGATATGGTAGTGGAATGGCAGCCAACCAGTGGCCTTCCTGGGCATGTTTCATTGCTGCCTGCAGCTCTGGGCCAGGGATTGGGAAGTTGCACAAATATTGTAGTGGTCTCTGTTACTTATAGAACTCTCACCAAAAAGAGTGATTAGCAGCACTCATGCACCCGCTTGTCAGTATTTCTGTAATCGGCTGGTGCCCATCCTGGGTTGTATTTGGTCCTATCCCAAAGGGTTTAAGCCAAGCTGAGATAGTTCTGCATCTTGTTTATAAATCCCCAAGTGTGCTTATTTGGAAGAGAAGGGCCTTGATGGAAGCTCCCTGGTGTGGCCTCTCGCTTAAATCCTTTGACAAGGGAATTGGAGAAATGCATGGACGAGAGGGAAGGGGACTGCTAGCCATGGTGGCTCTATGATCTCTCCATGCTGTTGCCGTCATGCCTTGCTTGTGGACTTCTGCTTGCCAGTTGGAGTAGCAGGCTGGCAGATTCAGTGGGCCTCTGGTCTGATTCCCCCAAGGTTTGCTCTGAACGGTCCAGCAGACTGTGTGGCTGGTCTGGGTTTCCCAGGCCCAAAGCCAGCATTGTGATGCTTGCACTAGTCTGTTGTTTATGTGCATGGATTTATTTAAAGCACTCATATCCTGCCTTTCTTGCGTGTCGACCAGCACAGAGGGAAGTGTCAGAACCCTTTGTCCAGGGGAACGTTCCGACTAATATTACCTGAACTCAAAAAGTGGCACTCCCATTTTTCATGCACACACAGAGGCACCAAACTCTTCCTCATGGATTTTATTGTGCTACTCTTGTAAGGTTGAAATGCAGGAATAGAATGGGGGGGGCAGCCATGTGTGTTCTTCCTGTGGGAATGTCACATCGTTGTTCCTGTTTGACAAGAAGGCAGCTTCCATGTCCGTTTGTCGCAACATGCACTGATTATTTTATTAATAAACATCCAATCACAGTTTTATTCCAGTCTTCCCCCCCCCCCCCCGCATATTCAAGTTTGGGGGGTTTCCGTGAAACAATAAAAACACACTGAATTGCCAAGGGATCTGCTGTTTGCCTCTTTCATCCAAGCCTTCCAAAATGTGATGGATTGCTCTGGCATTTCAGTGTCTTGGCCAACCCCCATCTCATCCCATCTACCCTGTCCAGGCTGCTTCCAGCCCCTCTGAAAGATGCAGTTGAAGTTGCAACGTGGAGAAGATGCTACAACTTGCAGGAAGTGAACTCGGCACTCAGTAAGATCCAGCTTGTTGGCTACTCCCAGAAAATAGTGAGTATCCCTAGTAAGACAACTCTTGAAGGTATCTAGAACTGTCTTCTCTTCCTTCTGCAGGGGGTGGGGTGGGGAATATCCCTTGTCTATATTAGAATCTGGGTAGTATACAAACCTGCCTTAAAACCTTCAGAGACCTGCTCAGAGTGTCTTTGTGCTGTAACGTTAGGTGGGGGGACAAGGGACAGGGCCTTCTCAGTTGTGGTGCCTCATTTGAGGAAGACCTTGACTGTTCACCCATGTCCATTTCCACCAATTCTGAAGACGGTAGGAGCTCACAAGTGTCAGGAGCAGGAGGCCTAGACTCACAGGGAGCTACCCAGCAGATTCCAAGGAACCAGAGCTGGATCCCCAAGCAGATCTTGAAGGCAACAGGCTTCTCCTGTTCTTTGTCGCCAGCAAATGGCATTCTTGCGTATATGCCTCTGAACATGGAAGACTCATCCAGCTGTCAGTGAACAGATGAATACCAGTATTTCACAGCATGACCATTTCATGGCAATTCACAGTATGTCAGGAAGTATTTTCTGGAATGGTTCCATTCATAGCCTTCCCGCCCCCACTTCCTTTTTCTGCAGGAGCTTTTTGGTGCGGTCCAAGTGTCTCCTCTCAGTTCCGGATATGCGCTTGGCAGTTCCAATTGGATCATACAGTCACATTATGAGAAGGTTTCCTATGTTTCAGGATCCTCACTCCTCACCACGCATCCACAGGTACCAAATCTTACAACACTTAGAAGGGTTTTATTTCTAATCATATGACTTTCTCTTTCCAAGAAGTGAGTCGTGTGTGTAATTGAAACTCTGCGTGTCCCATTCTTGGGGGGTGAGATGGGGTGGTGGCAGGTAGAGCAGTGTCCCATCACGTATGCAAGTTCCAGCACTTGCATGTGCTCCTGGGAAGTGTTGAGGTTTCACAGTCCTTCTGGCTCCTCTTGTGACCCCTCATCATCAGTGAATACTTTCTCTGGAAGCCGCCTTGGGCCTTTGCTTTAGCATGGGAAAGGCAGGGTGTAAGTTCTTCAAATAAATAATAAAAACATATTGGGCTGAGCAGAGCCTCCAGCCAACAAGGAAGGGCAAATGGAACTCCCTCTCCCCAGGGAGACTAAGATCTGTCATGCCTTCCCACCCCTGTCATATGTACTTTGCACGTCTGGTCAGGAGCATGTTGTTTTTATGCACGCTGCAGATACTAGGAAGGCCTAACAGTGGTAGAAATGAAAACTAGTAACTCCCAGTGGTTTAAACTCTGGGTCCTGCAGTTCCCTGGTTAGATCTCACTTTAACCAAAGAATGAATGAACAAACTCCCCGGTGGTCCAAGATTCTGACATTATGAGGCCGCTTCACAAATGATCCCTTAGCTGGAGCTGGCTTCAGGGGAATGTCCCCCCCCCCAGGATGCAATTGAGCAAGGGGGCTAGGAAGGAAGCAGGGTCTCACATGGGTCTTTCTCCCTTCCAACAGGCCAATGATGCCTAGAGGATAGCAACAACAGCACACTCTAGTAGCTTTACCACTGCCCCCCCCCATTAAGGTGGGCACTGGGGCGCATCACTGATCAGCTGGGCTGACCCTGAGGAGCCTGTTGGCCAGTGCCCAACCTGATTGTGGACCATTGTGCATTCAAAATATGGCTCTGCCAGTGACTCTGCCCCTCCAGAGCATCCTCCTCCTAGGCAGCCATACCCTTGGTCCCTCTCATCCAATTTTGTCTCTTCTTACTGGCAATTGCTCTCCAAAGCCACAAGGCCCCCAACTTTTCCTCACTGCCTCCTATCTAATCCTGATTTCTTTATTTTGAAACATTTGTTTCCCACGGTTTCCCTGACATTTCTAGCACCCAAAGCAGATATCCTGAGAACTGACCCTGGGCGCACACAAGCTGTGCTCTGGCACCAAGCAAGGGTCCCATCTTCTCCAGTGATGATGAGAGATGCACTTCTTGTGTTGTGCTGTTCTTCTCTGAATGCAATTCCCCCCCCTATTTTTGGCCTACTTGTCCTGTGTTTTGGGGCACTTTTAGATCCTCAGAAGCTCCTGGCAATTTTAGCAGTTAAAAACCATTGGGACATCTCTCTGCAAGTGTTCGTCCTTCATTTCCCTTTCTCACAATACCAGAACCAGGGGACATCCACTAAAATTGAGTGTTGGGAGAGGGAGAACGGATAAGTGGAAATACTTCTTTTGTCCAGCGGGTAATTCTGTGGAACTCCTTGCCACCGGAAGTGGTGATGGCATCTGGCATAGGCGCCTTTAAAAGGAGATGGACAGATTTCTGGAGGTAAAGTCCATCGTGGGCTAAAGGCCATGATGGGTTGTGCAACCTTCACACTTAAGACGTAAACTACCTCAGAATGCCAGGTGCAGGGGAGTGGGAAAGAGATGCAAGTACCTAGTTGTCTTGTGTGCTCCTTGAGGCATCTGGTGAGCCACTGTGAGATACAGAAAGTTGGACTAGATGGGCCTTTGGCCTGATCCAGTGGGGTTCTTCTTATGTTATGTTTGAAAGCTGCTATTCTCAGAGCCAGGTGCTGGTCGGGGAATCTGAAAATTGTGCCTCTGTGAAAACCCTCTTCCAGTTTTCATGGATGCAGCTGAACTCGGTAGGTCCATAGCAGGCTAGGCTGTACACTAGCTCAGGATGCGCAAAGATTCCCCTAATCTGCTTAGCCGGTTCCATCAGTCCTCCAAGCTTGTTGCTGCCTTTCTATGAAACAAAAAAATTATGGATTTTCTGAGAATTAATTTACTGGAAATTACATCTATAGCACTCTGAAGGCTTTGCCCTTAGACGAGCAAGGTGGACACGCTGGCAGCCGCTTAAGCCATCATTCCTTCAAGGAAAGATAATTCAGAGGATGATATAGATGCAGCCTGGCAACTGTCGTAAAGGGTTACACAGTGAAATGTGCTATGTTTAAATATTTAAAAAGAGAAAGCAAAAAGAAGCAGAGGCTCGATGGGGTTTTAAAACGGCAAAGCTAAAAATATGAACAATACTTAGCATGTATTAATAACAAAGACATGATCAAGGCAAGGCAGCAAAATACGACTAATTCCCCTGACATGGTAACTGAGGATGCCTTGTTCTAGTTTACTCGCGTTGTTCGAGGCAGGTCTGGTCTATGCCCCATTGAGGTTGCTGGAGGGGTGGATGTGTCCCTTTCACAAAAGTAGCAGCCTTTCTGCAGTGCTGGTCTGGGCAACAAACAAGCATTCTGGTGCATAAGCTTAAAAAAACACAACACCTTGGCTTGATGATCTCATGTGTTCATCCTATTGTTTGTGACCACTTAGCATCCCCACCTGCTCTATTGACCTGGATGGGTAGTCTTGGGTGCCCAGTAAGCAGTTGCATGCCAATCCCACCAGGAGGGTTGGCCAAGGTCTATTGCTCTTCCTTGCCACAATGGGAATGAAACCTTCATTGGCCTCTGTATATTGATTGTGATGGAACAACCAACCGTGAAAGGGTGTTGTCCAGAAGCCTAATTTGTGGGCTTTATGCGGTCATCTAGCTGTGTATGGTTAGAAATGGGGCTTTCAGAGCGCAATCCTAACCTGGAGTTAGACTGGCACAGTTAGGCCAGCAAAGTTTGGCCGGCACAAGGGACACCATAAAGTATGTTTGGACCACTCTCGGAGTCAGAGACCAGCACACAGACGTGAGCCATCCTCCCTGACTCAGAAAGTGGTCCAAACATGCTTTGCGGTGGCCCTTGTGCTGGCCAAACTTTGCTGGCCTAACTGTGCCAGCCTAATTACTGTGCCAGCCTAGGACTGAGCTCTAAGTCTGTTCCAGCAGAGCTTTGGGCTCAGAAAGACGTCCTAGTAAAAAGTACATAGGCCCTTGTAGGAGGTGAACTGTGGCTCTCTTAACAGCGGTTTCTACAAGCACAGTTTGCCCTGATGCCCTTCCGCATCAGTAACTTACAAAATTGACTCTTGGCACAGAATGCACAGCTTGAATGGAGCACCAAGGGACAGCAGAAGAGGGGCAGAGGCCATTCCAAAGGTCCTCCCCAAATCTTTCAGAGAATCTTCGCAGTGACCCAGGAATCAGTGCTGCTCTCTCAGCCTCATGGAAGGCAAAGTTATGTCTATTGAACCCTGCATAATCATTACACATATTTTTCAAAGGCAGATTCAATATTACTTTTACTGTATTATTGGCATTTTCATAAGACAAGCATTTAATTTATTTTTCCAGGCACATTCAGAGAATTTTTTCCCTTCCATGTATTGTACCACGCACAGATTCTTTCCATTGCCTTCTGTGAAGCTTCTTCCTGCCCATCCTTTTGCTGCTGAGATGGAATCCAAGTGTGACATGGAACACATTGATAGCAGTCTCTAGCACAGATGGAAGGAGGCAGGTCTGTTAACCTCTGTGCCTCCTGGGTACCAGCTGCTCATGGAAAGCAACACAAGGAGGCTCTTGCCTTCCTGCTTTGCTTGAGTGTGCTCCAAGAGCATCTGGCTGACCCTTGTTGAAAATAGGAATCTGGACTTTGGTCAGAGCTAATGGGGTGTTCTTGTGCTCTTGTTGCACCACACACTGGAAGGGGGCTCTGCCTGGCCTTGAAGATTTTGATGGAATGTCTATATCCCCCTTCATTATTCCCAGGCTATTCAGAGCATTATGAAACATAATCCACATATTGAGATGTAGCCCAGAAGGCTATAGAGCAACGGTTCTAGACTTTCTTAGCACCAGGACACACTTTTTAGTTGAGATCCCCCTAAGATCTAGGGCTGGAAGTGATGTCATTAGACAGGGAAGGAGGAAGTGACATAATAGTGCCAACAGGGCTGGAACTGATGACATTAAGCAGGAAATTTACATCCCAGGAGCATGCTACTTGGCACGGAAGCGTGCACTAGTAAAAAGGAAGGATCGTGTTGCTTCCCGGAGCCTAGTTTACATCGCCTTTTTATCAGCATGTGTTTCCATGCCAAAACACGCTCCCTCATTATAGTTCAACAGAAGCTTCCAAGATGGTGGCACCCAGCTTTTTAGGATGCGGTACCCTATTCTCCACGACTCCCTGAAAATCAGTTAGCAACCCACCAGGGGGCTGCAACCCCTAGGTTAGGAACCACTGTTGTAGAGGGAAGGGAGGCAATGGGGCATTTGGTCCAGTGTGTGATTCTGGTGGAATAGAATGCCTACTTTGAGATTCCAGCCCAGCTGATCCATAAGAAAAGCCCCACTGGATCATGCCAAAAGAATCATCTAGCCCAGCTTCCTGTATCTCACAGCGGTGTACCAGATGCCACAGGGAGCACACAAGACAACAAGATACTTGCATCTTGTTGCCAGTCCCCTGCATCTGGCATTCCAAAGTAGCCTACTTCTAATGTAAGGAGGTTGCACCACCCATCATGGCCTATAGCCTGCAATGGACATTTCCTCCAGAAAACTATCCAATCCACTTTTAAAGTCACATGGGCCGGACGCCATCACCACTTCCTCTGGCAAAGTGTTCCACAGGTTAATTATGCATTAGGTAAAAAAAATATTTCCTTTTATCTGTTCTAACTCTCCCAACACTCAATTTTCATGGATGTCCCCTGGTTCTGGTGTTGTGAGAGAGGGAAAGGAAATGTTGCATTGATGTTTCTTTATTTCGAAGTGTATATAGACATACACTTTCCTCTTTAAATTTTTTCTGTTTTTGCTTACGTCCAACTCAAACAGCAAAAATACACAGATTAAAAGGAGGGTAACAGCAGGAACAGTAAACCAATTCCAGGGTGCAATCTTAACCAACTTTCCAGTGCTGACATAGCTGTGCCAATGGGGCATGTGCTGCGTCCTGCAATTGGGGGGGGGGCAGTCATGGAGGCCACCTCAATGAAAGGGAATGTTTGTTCCCTTACCTTGGAGCTGCATTGCCTTTACCCCGGTGCTGGAAATTTGGTTAGGATTGCACCCCCAGTCAAAAAAGGTCAGGCTAGAGCAGTGAGGACCCAAATTGCTTGGTGAAGGGCCCTGGAGAACACAGAGGTGTTGACCGATTACAGTAGCACAACGGAACTCCCGGGGACTTCGTGTAACATCCAAAGACTGCCCCTGTCGGTCCAAGAGGTCTAGTGGGACATAGCAGTGAAGAGGATCCTTTAACTGTGCTGGTCCTAAGCTGATGGTTTAATAATATTTGCTTCTCAATCCCTGTCTTTCAGCCCATGGACCAGGCTTCTCTTAAAAACAGCGATGTCCTCATCTTGACGGGGCTCACCCAAATTCCCACTGCCAATCCGGACAGCATGGTGGGAGAATTCTGCAGTAACCTTGGTAGGTGAGCAGGGCAGTGCACCAGGAGGGGGGCAGCGGCGTTTGTTCTTGCTTGCTTTATAATCTGACTCATAACCCCATGTGGGAAATAGCACTGAGATTCCTGGAAGTGAAGTAACTGCTTGACTCGCGCTCTCTCGCTCGCTCGCTCTTTCTGGCATAAAACGAACCGTTCGGATTTTTTACGATGTGCCTTTGCCTCTCTCATTAATACAGTAAGTGCTTTTGAGAGATGCAAGTTGTACCGTTTGGAAAAGAAAAAGATGAGTTTTGGAATGGAGCTGGCATAATGAGATGGAATCGTGGGGCTCTTCTTCGTTCACTAAGTGGGCCACGGCACTGCCAACGTGACCTGTGTTCACAAGGCCCTGGGCAGAGTCGCCAGTCACGCGGTTTCCTGTCTGTCTCTCAGTCACTTTAACATCATCACGCACACTTTGTTAAATCAATCAATCAATCAATCACTAGTATCAATCACTAGTATTTATATACCGCTTTTCAACACAAAGTTCACAAAGCGGTTTACAGGCAAATAATAACATTAAATTTAAATGTCTTCCTTCCTGTTCTTGAAAGCGGAGTTACCTGCCTATTTTTTTCTACTCTTGATGACCAAACAGTCTTTAGAAGGGAAGAGGCCATAGAAGAGTCCACAATTGTTTTCTGGCCATTTAAGTGACCATTTACTGATTGTAGTCACTGCCAACCCTACTCCCTCCCATAGGTATTCCCGCATGCATGCATGCATTATTATTATTCAAAACACATGCAACACAGTCAGTAGAGCAATAAGATCACACAAGTATCATTGACTGATATTGTTGGTCTGATACGGGTCTCCACCAGATACCAACATATTATTATTATTAACAATAACAATAACAATACCCTGCCTTTCCCATGCCAAAGGAAATGCCCAAGGTGTCTTACATGGGCAGACTAGTCTAAACCACTATTTTTCAATAGGGTTTTTACAAATATACAGAATTCTATGATTCACCTAATCCTCATTTCCAGATGTAGCCTGCACTGTGTGGTTCTCTCCTCTGGCTTCCTGTCATGGAGCTTCAGCAGGAGGAAATAGGGATGGGGTCTTCTCTCTGATTTTGCATGCAGAAGATCCTTCACCCCCACCCCTCCTCATCAGAGTAGTGGAACCTCCCCTCTTTCTTGGTTCTGTGCTTGCAGCTGCCGAGTGCTTGTGAAGTCAGTAGGGAAGGAAGGGATGATCACCATAGGGAGTCTATTGCTCGGATGACCACATTCCTGGCCATTGGGATGGTGCTGTAGGTCACGTTTGGGCAGAAGGTATATCATGCTATTTTGAATGGAAGGACTCTGCTGTGAAACAAATCCTAACTAAAATGAGAAACAAATCCATTAGCTGAACATGTGCTTGGAGACACTATGTCTTTTCATTCCTTAGTTTTCTGCTCTCACAGCATCTATGTTAAAACTTTTCTCCTTAGTGGTTTCAATCCCATACATAGTTGAACCTGTTCTGAGTCCATTAATTTCAGTAGTCTTACACATTTTTTTGTCCTTTTTGGATCATGACCTGTGTTGTGTTTTGCTGGCTCATGTGGGTGGATGTGTTTAATTTTTGTATTTCTTCTAACAGCTTTCACTGTCATGCAGAATTCACAGGGCCAAGTTGGAGTTCTCCAGTTTCAAGCATGGCTTTTGTCTGAATAATCGTGTTTTACTGTAGAACTTTGTCTATTTGCACTGGTTGTCATGGCCTTTGCAAAGACATTGAACTGAGCTCCAGTTCCCTGGAATTGCGTCTAGAAAATCACTGCAGCCTACGAATTCTTTATTTGGCTCCTTTGTTTTAAACATAGGCACAGAAACAGCTGCTCTTACAGATTTAGAATTAGCAGGCAAATTAATTTTCACCATTGAAAAAAGCTGATAATTGTTGAGCTATACGACGCTGCAGGTGTGATCGACATCATTTCCCATCTAGTTTGAAATGGGGCATATGATGCTTGCTCACTGGAGGCATTTAAATCCTTTATTTATGTATCAGATTGTATAATGCTGTTCGTCAGATGCTTTCATAAGGTTACAGACAGATGGTTACAGACAGTAGAATAAAGCAAATGGAGACCTGCAAGAGAACTCTGTGCCATATTCCCAGCCCCTACATGGAGAGCTCCTGTTCAGGATGCCAGCCAGCTAGTAACAGGAGCCTTGCAGCACTGTTGGGGGCTCTCCCACTGAACTGCTTAATGCTGGTGGACCTGCCAGCCCTGAACCTTAATGCTTTAGTATTACAAAGCTGAGAGTCCAGCAAAGGGAGGAGAGTTCTCTGATCTCGCAGCATGCGTCCCCACCCTGGCTCTTATTACAAGTTCCATCCCTCCCCCTCCATTCTCATTCCCCCCTTTTAGAAGCTCTGCTGGATCGGGCCAATAGCCCATCTAGTCCAGCATCCTACATCTCATGGTGGCCCTCCAGGTGCCTCTGCGAAGCATCCTTTCTTCTAGTGGAAACCTTCAACTTCGTATATATTAATTGCTGGCAGCCACAGACTTAATTATTAGTCCTTTGTAGTCTGCTGAGCTTCTGCTATTGAGGTTGCTTTCTGCTTTTATTGTGTAAGAGTTGCCGTCTGCATTGGGTTGTGATCGTTAGTGGCTTGGGGATGAGTAAATGCATGTGGTAGCTCCACACCTTAGTGAATCAAGCATTTTGTCCATGGCTTCCCCAGCCAGGCTCGCCTACCCCCGCCTGGATGCCAAAAAGATTTGCAGTGCTAGTCCCTGTCTGAGGTGCTTCCTGTTTCACTTATATATTTGACTTTACTGTAGTTGGAACGCCAACATATGGAAGTTCCCAGTAGTGCTATCCAGCCGGTACGCTGGGCGGGACTTACGTTTGATCGGCAGTCCGCCCGTTGCGTCACGCCGCGTTCCGCTGCTTTCCCACCCGCTGCCGGGGCGGGCGGGAAAGCAGTGG
>JAJKFI010000038.1:1686318-1729513 GCA_029204185.1 Lerista edwardsae
CCACTGCTTTCCCGCCCGCCCCGGCAGCGGGTGGGAAAGCAGCGGAACGCGGCGTGACGCAACGGGCGGACTGCCGATCAAACGTAAGTCCCGCCCAGCGTACCGGCTGGATAGCACTACTGGAAGTTCCCATAGTCCTTGTTTGCCTTCAAGATTGATTTTTTTTGCTTCTTTCAGTTCAAATTCTTTTTACATGCTGCCCTCTTCAGGAACAGGGTGTAATTGCATAGTAAGAGGTCCTGATGTCCACGACAAAATTGTCAAGACACGGAACATACGCATAGGAGCAAGAAGTTCTACATGCACACCAAATGCCTAGGAGAAGGAATTGGGACTGTGCCTGCTGGTCATTCTCCCTCCCCTGCCCGAGCAGACACTCGTTCAACATTTTGTGTGCACTTGCGTGTTGAGTGCCTTGCACACAAACGTCAAGCGAGCAGCTGCTGGGGAGAGGGAACACATCCAACAGGTATATGAGTGTTGAGGGTATGGCAGCTGATGTGGACCCCAAACACGAGGGAGAATGAGTGCTCTTGGCCACACAGGAAACACACCAAGTTGTTCCATGTGTGAAAGGAATTCTTGCACGGATGCTGTGTATAGTGACTATCATATAGTGTCACTTGTAATGATGGTCTTGCATGCTGGCCTGATATTTTCTCCTACAGCAGTCAGCTGACCACAGCCAGTCCGCGAACATCTGGGATTAGGGAGAACAAAAAATTACAGCTGGAGCAAAATGACAGTTTTGCTGGCTGTGCCAACCCTGCTGCATTGCTGTGTAGGAAATGGCCCTTGATTAAGCTGTAACTAAACAAAGTAGAACTAAACAAATACCCACGCAGAGACTGGTGGAAAATGCTGGAACACAATCACCGCAATGGAGAGGAAACGGGAAAGGCTGCAACAGGGACGGGGCCCCTTGAATTACACTGAGGGGGAAAAAAACTATTTGATCCTCTGCTGATTTTGTACGTTTGCCCACTGACAAAGAAATGATCAGTCCATAATTGTAATGGTAGGTTTATTGTAACAGTGAGAGACAGAATAACAACAAAACCATCCAGAAAAACGCATTTCAAAAACGTTATACAAAATCAGCAGAGGATCAAATAGTTTTTTTTTCCCCCTTACTGTAGTTGCTTTGACTATGATAATAAGTACTGGTATATGCCCTTGCTTTCTGCAAGTGTATTCACTGCCCCTCATAGCACATACAGTGAGTACAGTAACATTAGAGTAGAAAGAAACCATAAAACTCAGTAAAGCAGCAGATCAAAGCAGCAGCTGAATATTATTTTTCAAAATCCTGGTCAACGACACTCAGCACAATCCTACCTTCCGTGCAGCGCCAGCACAACAGGGTTGAGCCGGCGCTGCGCGCTTAGTGCTGACGCGGGGGCGCCAATTGGGTGCCCCACATCGGCGCTAAGGCCACAGTGCCAGCCTTGTAGCGCCGGTGCAGCGCCTCCCTTGCATCCGCTGAAGCCGGCCGGCGCAAGGGAAGCGCCATGACAGCGCGCCCTGGGGATTGGCGGGAGGAGGGCGGAATGTGGGTGGGACATGGGCGGGCCTCGGATTCAGCCATAAGGCCAAATCCTAGGCCCGGTCCAGAGGCCGCCCAGCCCCGATTCGGGCTGTGCGGTCTCCTCGGATCTGTGCCGGCTCTTTAGTGGGCGCAGATCCGAGGAGCACATAGGAGCCTCCCCTACGGTAAGGGAAAGAACGTTCCTTTGCTGCAGGGAGGCTCCACCCTCCCCAACCCAGTGTCGGATATGGCACTGGCCAGCTGGCACTGGGTTGGGTTGTGCCCACAATTCTCAGAAAGCAGAATTATTTTCATTGCCTAAAAGCAGGCAGTGGACCAGATGTACCTCTCCTAGTCGTCGTTGTCGTCCCCCCCCCCCGAGGACCTGTTTGCAAGTGCCTTGCCGCCATACTTCTGATGGGGCAGGGACCTACAGACTGCACTCCAGAGTAGGGCTCTTGAGCATATGAATTAGGGAGAAAGAGGTGAGATTCTCTGGTCCTGGGTCAGTTCAGACGTCAAAGCCAGTCCTTGAATTAGGTCCGGAAGCAAATTGGTGGTCAGCAAAGTTTTAATAGAAGGGTGAGTTGAAATGTTGGTGGCAAGTTAATAAATAGAAATAAGCTGATGGTGATATGCTGAATCATCATTGTTGGTGTAGTTTTCTTAGTAGAAACTGTGCGGTGAGCCTCCGGGGAGACTGACCTTGTTTTTGGAGGAAACGGCCATGTCTTGCCACTTCCCCTTCAGCCAAAGTCTCAGAGAGAGCCATAGTAAAAACAGGCAAGCGCCATATGGAGTCTGGGAAACTGCTGTGTGCTTAATAAATCAACCCAAGTGCTCCCCAGGATCCCGGGGGTCAGAGTAGAAAGCTCGGTGAAGACATCAGTGCCGCATGCCAGGGCAGGCAGGGGAAGGAGGGCAAAGGCAGCATCCGTAATTACAAGGACAGGAATTGCAAAAAAAGAAGACAGCAAAATGCCAGGATATAAATAACAAAATCTTCTCATTTGGAATGCAAAAAGGGAGATGGAGGTTTTGCTTCCTCTTTTCTCTTCCCTCCCCCAATATCCCCAAGAAATTGGGGTAAAAAGTTATAAGACAGTTTTTGTCTCAGCTCTTTTAGGATTGCAGCTTTAAACTAGGAAGCAAGTGGAGCATCTTGCCAGTGACAAAAGGGATCAGACACTGGGATGGGATGTGGCTGAGAAAAAAGATAGACTAATTCATTCATTTGCTGCCTTTGTAAGCCTGTTCCCCACAATAATTATGATCAAAGCAGCCAACAGAGCAATACTAATATTTCAAATCGTAGCACAATAAAAAAAAAATGATTGAAGGATGTCACAATGAAACTGAAAATAAAGGCAGGGCATCAAAATGGTAAAACAGCATCTGCAGGGATTAAATTTGCACATTAAATTTGCAAACTGACAGTGATTGAAAGAAGAGAATGGTGTGGGTCGGGTGTGGATAGCAAGGTAAAGATTGCTTATGAGTTGTGTGGGAAAAGTGAATGAAAAGAACTCCTATCATTGCCAGGAAGTAGGAATAGCACCCCTTCTTCACCCAATGTATTATTAGTCTATGGAATTCACTTTTACCAGCTGTTGTGAATAATCATAGGTTGGGTTACCCGGCGGGTTATTAATCTGTGTCACTCCTTGCCGTAGGGGGTGTGATGGCATCTGGCCTAGGTGCCTTTAAAAGGGGATTGGACAAATTTCTGGAATCCATCATTGGCTACAGGCCATGATGGGTTGATGCAACCTACTCATTTTAGAAGCAGGCTATCTCAGAATGCCAGGTGCAAAGGAGTGGTAACAGGATGCCACTCATGTTGTTCTGTATGCTCCCAGAGGCATCTGGTGGGCCACTGTGAGATACAGGAAGTTGGACTAGATGGGCCTTTGGCCTGATCCAGTGGGACTCTTCTGATGTTCTTAAGGCCCAGATTGGGTTGCTATACTATACTATAGCTCCCTCCCCACAGCAAGGATAGCAAATTCTGTTTTATTTACCTCAAATGTTCTCCTCAGAAATTTACCTCGGAATGCCAGGTGCAAGGGAGTGGCAACAGGATGCAGACATCTTGTTGTCTTCTGTGCTCCCTGAGGCATCTGGTGGGCCACTGTGAGATACAGTGGGGCTCTTCTTATGTTCTTAAGAAAAAAGCACACTCCCAACTTGTGAAACATTGTAGTTTGCATCCTGGGTTGGCATGAAAGAGCAAAAGGTAAAATTGATTTCCTGATATATGTTGTTAGAGTTATATTTCCTTCATAGAGCTACTTACATTGTCCCAAGAATCCTGGTGGCTGCACTTGCCAGAGAGTAGGTTGGTGTGCTTTCTGCAAACCGACACTAGTTCTCACAGCAGCCCTGACAGAAATACACACAGGTATCTCTTTTATAGGCCTTGAGAGCGCAATCCTAACCTGGAGTTAGGCCAGTAGAGTTCAGCGGGCACAAGGGACACCACAAAGTATGTTTGGACCACTCTCTGAGTCAGAGACGCCAGCACACAGATGTACGCCATCCTCCCTGACTCAGAGAGTGGTCCAAACACGCTTTACAGCTGCGTTTGTGCCTGCCAAACTTCTCTGGCCTAACTGTGCCGGACTAACTCTGTTAGGACTGTGCCCTAAGTAACATAGGTTTGATGATGGCATCAAGAGCACCAGAAATGTCATGCTGGATCAACCCAAAAGTCTATCTAGTCCAGCATTTCCTTCTTATCAGGCCAACTTTATTATTTGTCTGTAAACTACTTTGTGAACTTTTTGTTGAAAAGCGGTATATAAATACTGATTGATTGATTGAACCAGATGCTCCTGGGAAGCTGGCAGGAAAGGCATACTTCCTGTACAGTTGGCACTCAGAGGCAGGCTGCTGTTGGATTTGGAGGTCCTGCAATAGCCACCAAGACAAGCAGCCATTGACTGACCTCTCCAAAAGTATTCCATCCTCTGATCCTTTTGGTTCCCCCTTGTGGCACCTTTTTCAGTGATTCTTTAGTTCTTATTGTTTCTTTCCTCCTTCCTTGCACCCCTTATAACATATTTCCTTTCATCTTTGTTAAGCAATGACAGTTCGGAATGGAGGAAATGTCTTGGTCCCCTGTTACCCCTCTGGAGTGATCTATGACCTTCTGGAGTGTCTGTATCAGTATATCGACTCTGCAGGGCTCTCCAATGTCCCCTTCTACTTCATCTCTCCTGTTGCAAACAGTTCCCTTGAATTTTCGCAGATCTTTGCTGAATGGTAGGTATCAATTTGCCATCCTGGGTGGGGGAAAGTTTCAAGGCTCTGTCTGAGTGGTCGCTTCCAACCCAGGAAGCCGGGCTGTAGCCCTGATCTTGAATTCTCAGTCATGAGTGTAGCAATTCCACCCCATGCACATATGGGTTCAATTCATACTTGTTCATCTGTCTGCACTGTGGAGAAAACAGATACACATCCAGTCCACTATGCATGTAATGGAGCATGTGTGGTGGACATTCTACATCAAGGCTGAACAAACAGAAGCCCAGTTTGTGTCCTCTTCCCATTTTTCTGAAGCGGGAAATGATGCACATTGGACCTTCATGCATTCAGACTTTGACATGCAACACTTAAAACATTATGTTGTGTGGTTGTGGAGGGAAAGGATGAATGCTCACTCCACCAGTGAGCTAAGATTTCCAGTCTTGCTCATGTATGAGCCTCTTATAGGCTCATATAAAAGCCAGATGCAGGGGATTGGCAATGGGATGCAGACATCTGGTGCATCCTGAGGCATCTGGTGGGCCATTTTGAGATTCAGGAATCTGGACTGGGGGCGCCTTTGACCTGATCAGCAGGGCTCTTCTTATGTTCTGACATTCTCACCAGCCACTAATTTTGACACATTTTCTTCAGGAACATCAGCATTGCATATGTGGAACCAGAATCCAAATGAGTTCCCACTTTTGATCTGATCGATGGCTACTTTTCTCTTCCCATTTCCCACATAAGTAAAGCTAAAAATTTCATTGCAGTTTATTTTATTTATATATGAGTGTTTACTCTTCCCCATCTGGTAGAACTTTATTCCACCGTAAAGGCAACAATATAGTATCAAGCCAATAAATTTACAATACAGCTATCTATGGCTGAGCCAAAATCTCCCCCCCCGTTTCACCACTCCTTTGTGCTTCAGTGGGTTTTGGATGCAAAAGGGGAGCCTTGCTAATGGTGGCTGTACCTCTTGGCAGCTAGCGGCTGCTGCCTCCCTTCCTCTTGGAAGCCCAGGGTAGAGTCTGATGGTACAAGAGGGTAGTGCTGAAACGGTGCAGGTCTAGGCTTGGTTAGTGCCTAGATGGGTGACTGCTTTAGAACCCCATGTAGTTTCATGATAGAAAAGAGCTGGAATATAAATCAGATGAATACATGAAATAAATGCCATGATTTGATGACATTGTATAGTTGCAAGAAATAATTGCGGGTAAAGAAAGATGGTGGCTTCCTTCTAGGAAAAGGAGCTCTACCACATGGAGAAGCTTCAGAGGTAGAAGGAGATGAAATACGGAGAAGCAAGGGGGTGATGTTCTTCCCCCTTAAGAAAAAAAATCCAACATAACAGCCGAGGCTTAGAGTCTCCTGCTTGAAATGGGGCCTAAGTGGCAGCCTAGTCTTAAGTTCTAAGGTTAGAGGTTATGGACAAGTTCAAATGGACAAGCACTAATTGTGCTCGTGATGACCATTGAAGTCCTACATGACTTGAAGCCCATTGGCATGTTCTTAACCATATACTAACACATCATCGCTAGAGGGAGCCAGATGTCCTTCCAGGGAAGAGAGTTGCACAACTGAGAGGCCCCATCCCGTGTAACCACACTTTGAACTTCTGCTGGTGCAAAACAAGAATCCCACTGAAGGTCCAAGTGGGCGGCCAGAACCACACAGGAAGGAAGGGCCCTTTCAATATCTTGTTCCCAAACTGTACAGGGGTTTGGTAGCCTGTGCTTTGAATTGGTCCCAGAAACAGACATTGAGAGCCAATGGCAGAGCCAGTTGGAGGTGGCGTGCTCCAAGGAATGGGCCCAGTCACCACTCATTTTGCACTAAACCTACATTTCTAAACACCGTGGAGTGGAATCTGCCCAATCAATAGCCACAGAACTTCCCTACTAGGCTGGAAAATCTGAACAGCAGGTGGCAGCAGAGAACTGCAGTTGTCGCTGGTAACGCTCTTTTATGTTCTCTCTCTTTTCCCATCGGTCCCAAACTGAAGGTTGTGTCATAATAAGCAGACCAAGGTATACCTGCCGGAGCCCCCCTTCCCTCATGCTGAGGTAAGCCCATAATCCCGAATGCCCAATTATTTGTTTCCACACTTTCCAAACAAAGGTAAGGTTGCACAAAGCTCTCCCACTCTGAGTCGGATGGTTGATCTCTCCTGCCCAGGCTGTACTCTGAAGATGCCTGCCTGGAACAGCCGGTATGCAAAATAGAGAGGATCTGCCACTGGACTCATCACCACCAAGAGTGAATTGGCAACTTGAGACTTGTGTTTAGCACTCCCAAAAGGCCTGCTTTTGTATGAATGTCGCTATTTACTTGTCTATCCTCCCTATAGCTCAAACACAGCATTCAGGCTAAATTGTAACATATTAAAACCATGGCAAAAACAAGATCAGGTGTGCCCCGATATCTGCTAGAGTTCTGTTCTGGTCCCCACTATGGATACCTGAAAACGGGGATACTATACTGGGTGTTGGCTTTTTAAAGATAGGGAAGCATCAGTGCTTTTGCTGCAACAAGGTTTTAAAAAGATGTTTATTTAAAGCTCCCCAATCTTATTAATAGGCATCCCAGTATCCATGGTATCTGTGGATAACTGAAGCCGTGGATACCCAATCAGTGGATATCGGGGCATGCCTGCATTAGAATTTTAAAGGCAGACACTTGAAATTAAAACACAGTTGGAAGCAAAATGACCTCTTCAGCAGCAAGAACAAGCTCATGTGCTCTTCCTAAGAGCGCAGTCCTAACCTGGAGTTAGGCCAGCAAAGTTTGGCTGGCACCAGGGTCGCTGTAAAACACGTTTGGACCACTCTCGGAGTCAGTGGATGGCACACGTCTGTGTGCTGGCCTCTCTGACTCCGAGCGTGGTCCAAACATTCCTTACAGTGTGCTGGGGCCAAACGTTGCTGGCCTAACTCTGCCGGCCTAACTCCAGGTTAGGATTGCACCCTTAATCGTGCCAGGCTGCTAAACTGCTCAGCTCTCCTGCTTACACCAGTTTGCAGAATCTTGTTGACACTGACATTATGTAATATACGGGGTCTCTGGTCTCGAAGCATCCCACTTCTGTAGATATTGGCAGCAGTAATCTGATGTAAAGAGCTAGAACCTCATTAAGGTCTAGTTTGGGTTCTTTTTGTTGTTGCTGTTTGTTTATCATCTCTGTGTAGCGAAGGTGGGAATCACTGATGAGTCCCAAGAGCCGGCATCCTTCCACTTGGCAGCCTGCCTTCATCTCCCATCTCCTGCCCACAGTGATTCTAAACCAGTCACAACCAGGAGCCACGTGACTCGGCAGAACCGTGCAAGCCAAAACAAAACATTGGTTTTCGGCTGAGAGTGGGCTGTGGGATGTGAAGGTGTGCCGAGCTGCACCTGCTTCTGTATCGATTTCCAAGCTGAGGCACAGCTCACTTGGAATTTCTCCATCCAGAAGCCCACACAAGACAATTGCCATATATTTCAGCCCTGCTGAACAAAGGCTGCCTGGTTGTCTCCAATATATCTTCCAAATTTTTCCTTCTCTCTTAAAGGGAAACAGAGCCGTTTGAGGCCACCTTTTGTTTTTTACACTGCAATTTCAGTTCAAAGGAGTTTTTGTCTCTTGCCTCTAGGGGTTTTGGTCAACACTGCTCATTGCAATCTCATTGCAGAGAGATGTCCTTGAAGCCGTTTCTTGTATCTCTGTAAATGATCTAGTCTTTTCAAGCATTCAGGCTGCGGGAAGGTATCCTGCATGTGGCTATAAGCTTGTATATTTACAGGGACTCTGTACAGAAAGAATTTTCAAGGCATTTCTTTCCTTCACAACTGCAATTCACAACTCCTTCACAAGTGTGATACGTTGAATGGATCCTGATCATCCATTTTCCCACTGCACTGATTTTTTGCAAATGCTGTACAGTGGCTTCCACACCCACAGGCCAGAGGTTTTTTCCTTTGATCTTGCATTGCACACACATGGAAATAAGTGTAAGGCACAATTCAAAGTCCTTACAACCTTTTTTTTAAAAAATAAAAAGGAGCAAGTTTTCTCCTAGCAAATGTATAACAAATAGCAGGATTGTTGTTTCCGGTGTATGCAGTTGGTTAAAGGCTCAGAGTCCGTATGCATGCCATCCATTTGCAAAGCGGGAGGAATGAAAATGAGTGTGTTCTTTCTTACTAATTCCCAGATGACTCTGGCTGACTTTACAGCGTCTTGTAAACCCCTTTGGCTTTCTTGAGGACATTGTCCATCAGCATCACAGAAACCAGTCCAGCCAATTTTCTGACACGTAAATTTGAATAACTCCTTGTGAGTTTCTCTCCCCCCCACCCGCCCTGCTTTCCATAGCCAAAATCCATATTTTTCAAGGTAGCCTTTGCCTGGCATGCTGTCTGCCCAGGCTCTCAGACCCTGTCGCTGGACGTAACACTTGGATGCTGAGAGCGGCACTCCTGCTGATCCAATCAGAAATCATTACAGGGCTGAATTGCAGGAACATTTGGATGACTGAGTTAACTTCCAGAATGTGTTGCGTGTGTATTTTAAGGTCCCTATTAGAAAGCCAAGGAGAGATTAGAAGCAGCCGTCTTGTAGAAAGGCAGGGCAGGGCAGCTCTTTGCCTGCTCTGTAGCTGAGCCCCAGTTCAGAATTGTCCGGCACAGTTGTGAAGGGACGTACTGGTTGTGGAGTCATGGGTAAAAGTAATGCATATGGATCAGGTTCCAACAGCTGCTCAGCTATGGGACACCACTGTTTCTCGGGCTTCGCTTCCCAGCTGTAAAATGGGAAAACAGATGACTAACACTGCAATACTGAAAAGTTCCAGAGTGTTGCACACACCACCTTATCAATGCTCTAGTAACATAACTGTGTAGGCCAGTTCTTCAGATTGCATCATCCTCTAGTGTCACATCCAGCTATACAGTGAATGATGGGGCTCTGCAAAGAGGGGTTCATCCATTCTCATTGGTTCCCATTCAATTCTGTGTTATACATGACACAGGTTGCAAACAGGGCTCAGTTTGCAAGTCTTTGCCCGACACACCAGGTCACAGGGACAGGCGTCAGGCAGAGCTTCTATCCCAGTAGAGCCCCTGTCTGGGTCCCATTACTGCCCTCCATAAAAGTCACTGACTGGCACTCACCCAAGGGAGTAGATCAGTGGTTCCCACCACCCTAGGAAGCACTGGCATCTGCCCCTTTAAGGGGTGGAGAGAGGGGGAAGGCAGCAACAGGATCCCCAGGATTGCACTGCTGCCCTAGGCAAAGGGGCTTTTTCAGAGTTACCCCTTGCAGCACTGTGGGAAGCCCTGGGGAGCCCCCCTCAGGGCTCCCCAAGCTGCGGAATGCGTTTAAAATGCAATCATGACCCACTTCCCATTTCCGGACATCAGCGCTGCAAGGCAAAAGTCTGAAAAAAGCCCCTTTGCCCAGGGCAACAGCATGATCCAGGGGATTGCGTTGCTGCCTCTTCCCCACTCCTGCCAAGACTTAGGTGGCTCCCAGCTCCCTTGTAGGGGTACCCACCATTCCCCACTGATTGGGACCCCAAGTGGAGAATTAGCAGGGCATGTTGTACATCTCTCTACAGGAGTTCTTTCAGTGACAACGCCTTCCCTCCTCCATGCTCACAAGCTGTTCGCATAATGAGTATTTTGTGGCTGTAATAATAATTAGAGCTAGAGAAGGCACGCTCAGTTACGGTTTCCGAGGGAAAAAAGGTCCCTAGTCTTATCTATTGATAACATTACCGTCTAGCATTACCATCCTGAAAGTTTTACTGCCAGCTACATTATTTTGCACGGCAATTTTAGAATGCAATTATCCATTAGTTTTCCTTGTGAACTTGGAAATAAGTAAGCAGTCGATGAAGCAGTTGGCCTTCCTGTTTCCAGCTCATCCAGACCAACAAACTGAAGCATTACCCCAGCATCCATGGAGACTTCAGCAATGACTTCAAGCAGCCGTGCGTGGTCTTCACCGGCCATCCCTCCCTTCGCTTTGGGGACGTGGTGCATTTCATGGAGTTGTGGGGGAAATCCAGCCTGAACACCATTATATTTACAGGTAAGAGTGCAGTTGATGGGGAAGCAAGGTCTCGTTAGGATTCGTCCTACAGGCCACCCGAGGCTCCCAGTATTACCTCAGGTTCTACCTCAGCTGCCATTCTGCTGAGGTAGCGCCGGAAGAGACCTTTCAAATTCATAGCTTCCTGTTCTTTTTTTGGGTAGCCATGAAAAGATCTTTCCTTCTCATTTTTTAAATAATAACATAGGTATACTGTATATGTATCTAAAGCAGCCTTTTCCAAAGTGTGGGTCACAGGCTGGGCCCTCCCATCCACCCACCGTTTCCAAATGGCTCCAAATCAGAGCCATTCCGGAAGCTTTAGGAGGCTTCTTCTGGGTCATGCTGGGCCAGTGACCCACTCTACTGGCTTCTGTGGGCTTCAGAATGGCCTACAGAAGCCTCCAAAAACAACTTCCAGTTTTTGCAGACTACTTCTGGTTTGCCTTCTGCAAATTCTGAGGCCCACAGAAGTCAATAAAGTGGGTTGCTGGCCTGGTGCATCCCAGAAGAAGCCTCCCTGACACATTTGAAGCGGTGTGACCCATGAAAGAGGATGAGGTGAGTCATGGCACTGTTAAGATTGGGAATGACTGGTCTAAAGAATCAGTCTGGAATAATGGCTGGTCCAATTCAGCCATGACTTAACCCAGTGGGCCAATTCTAATCATGGCTGGAATCAAAATCATGGCTGATCCAATTAATTTCTTCATTTTAGAGTGAAACATCTTAGAGTGAAACATCCTGGATTTGGGTCATATATAAAAAGGGGACTATTTTTAATACTGACAAACTTGTAAACGGGGGGTGGGGGTGGGGATAGAGCAGGGGTAGTCTTAACCAGGGGTATCCATACACCTTGGAGCATAGGAACCAAGTGTTGGGGGTATGGGATGCAGTCTCTGAATAATGTTTTTTAGAATGTTGTTAAAAGTATTAATTATCACCATTATCAGTATGGACTGAGGTGTTCTGTTGATAGCTATCCATATATGTATAAAGTAAAACCAAGCTATTGACATCTTTTGAAACCATTTTATTGTTCAGTCACTATGTCATGTTTGACTCTTCGCGACCCCATGGACCACAGCACTCCAGGCCTCCCTGTCCTCCACTAGCTTCCGGAGTTCGCCCAATTCCATGTTCATTGCTTTGGTAACACTATCTATCTCATCCTCTGCCGCCCCCTTCTCCTTTTGCCTTCCATCTTTCCTAGCATGAGGGTCTTTTCTAAAGAGTCCTCTCTTCTCATGAAGTGGTCAAAGTATTTGAGCTTCAGCATCAGTCTTTGTTTTTCCAGGGAGCAATCAGGCTTGACTTCCTGTAGGACTGACCGATTGGATCTCCTTGCAGTCCAGGGGACTCTCAAGAGCCTTCTCCAACACCATAATTCTTCGGTGCTCTGCCTTCCTTATGGTCCAGCTCTCACAGCCATACATTACTACTGGGAAAAACATAGCTTTGACTATGCGAACCTTTGTTGGCAGGGTGATGTCTCGGCTTTTTATTAAGCTATCTAGGTTCACCATAGCTTTCCTTCCAAGAACGTCTTTCAATTTCAGGGCTGAATTACCATCTGCAGTGATCTTGGAGCCCAGGAAAATAAAATCTGTCACTGCTTCCATTTCTTCCCCTTCTATTTGCCAGGAAGTGATGGGAGTGGTGGCCATGATCTTAGTTTTTTCATGTTGAGCCTCAAGCCAATTTTGGCACTTTTCTCTTTCACCCTTATCAGAAGGTTCTTTAGGTCTTCCTCGCTTACTGCCATTATATTAGAGTGGTATCATCTGAGGTTGTTGATATTTCTCCCAGCAATCTTGATTCCAGCTTGTGAATCATCCAGCCCAGCCTTTCTCATGATGTACTCTGCATATAAGTTAAATAAGTGTCGTACTCCTTTCCCAATTTTAAACCAATCGGTTGTTCCGTGTCCCGTTCTGACTGTTGCTTCCTGGTCCGCATGCACGTTTCTCAGAAGACAGATAAGGCGGTCTGGTATCTCTTCCAGAATTTGCCACAGTTTGTTGTGATCCACACAATCAGAGGCTTCATAGTCAATGAAGCAGAAGTAGATGTTTTTCTGGAACTCTCTTGCTTTCTCCATGATCCAGCAAATGTTGGCAATTTGATCTCTAGTTCCTCGGCCTCTTTAAAAACCAGCTTGCACTTCTGATAGTTCTTTATTCACATACTGCTGAAGCCTAGCTTGTAGGATTTTGAGCATGACCTTGCTAGCATGTGAAGTGAGTGCAATGGTGCGGTAGTTTGAACAATCTTTGGCATTGCCCTTCTTTGGGATTGGAATGTAAACTGTGTCTTGTGGCCACTGCTGGGTTTTCCAAATTTGCTGGCATATGGAGTGCAGCACTTTGACAGCATCATCTTTTAAAATTTTGAGTAACTCAGCTGGAATGCTGTCACCTCCACTAGCTTTGTTGTTAGTGATGCTTTCTAAAGCCCACCTGACTTCACACTTCAGGATGTCAGGTTCGAGCTCAGTGACCGCACCATTGTGGTTATCAGGAACATTTAGATTGGCCTTATATAGTTCCTCAGTGTATTCTTGCCACCTCTTCTTAATCTCATCTGCTTCTGTTAGCTCCTTGCCGTTCTTGTCCTTTATTGTGCCTACCTTAACACGGAATTGTCCTTTGATATCTCCAATTTTCTTGAAAAGATCTCTAGTCTTTCCCATTCTATTGTTTTCCTCTATTTCTTTGCATTGCTCATTTAGGAAGGCCTTCCCATCTCTCCTTGCTGTTCTCTGGAAATCTGCATTCAGTTGGATATATCTCCCTTGCTTTTTGCTTCCCTTCTTTCCTCAGCTATTTGTAAAGCCTCGTCAGACAGCCACCTTGCCTTCTTGCATTTCTTTCTCTTTGGGATGGTTCTAGTTGCTGCCTCCTGTACAATGTTACAGACCTCTGTCCAAAGTTCTTCAGGCACTCTATCTACCAAATCTAAGCCCTTAAATCTGTCACCTCCACTGTATATTTGTATGGGATATGCTTTAGGTCAAACGTGAAGGGCCTAGTGGTTTTCCCTACTTTTTCAGTTTAAGCCTGAATTTTTTGATAAGAAGCTCATGATCTGAGCCACAGTCAGCTCCAGGTCTTGTTTTTACTGCCTGTATAAAACTTCTCTAGTTTTGGCTGCAAAGAATGTAATCAATCTGATTTCGGTGTAGACCATCTAGTGAAGTCCATGTGTAGAGTCACCACTTGTGTTGCTGGAAAAGGGTGTTTGCTATTTTATTTGAAACCATACTGGTATCTAATAGAACTGGTGGTGATGATGATGTTGACAGTCTGGTGAAGGGGGTATGGGGACATAGTGGCAATCCATTGGGGGTCTGTAATTGTAAAATGGTTTTTTGATGACAAGCAAGAGATGTATCCTCTGCTCCCCTCCGCCCTGTTCTCTTGATTAACCCTGCAACAGGAAACTAATAATAATAATAATAATAATAATAATAATAATAAATTTATTTATATACCGCCTTTCTTAATATCACTAGATTTCTCTAATGATTGAACTCAAGGCGGTTTACATAGGCAGACTTTCTCACAAACCCGAAGGTTTTTACAATTTTACAGAATGTTCTATCTTCCAAGAACAACACTCCTACAGATCTTTCTTTCTGGATTTAGCCTTCTTTCTTTAGCCACCCATCTGTCATCTGCTGGCTGATGAGGCTTCCCTGCTGCTACCAGAGATGCAGCTGAGTTCAGCACACTCCTCCTCCCACGAGGCAGCTGAAACTCAGCTTTAATCAGCCGCAGTTTCCAAGGTCTGCTGCTCGCAGAGACTTCCGGCAGTCCCGAGCTCACGACCTTGATATCTTCAGGTGTTATCTTCGGGCAAACGGAGGCATTAACTCTCTCAGCTAAATCTTCTGCCATTATCCTTCCAGATGAATTGCCACAGTTCTCTTATTTGATTGAGAGGAATTATGGGTATAGTTTTCATCAGATTAACTCAAAATAACTTGAGGGGAGGATGGAGAGTTCACTCCAGGACTTGAGCTCTATGCTCAAATCCAGCCTCGGGCACTACGCGTTAGGTGGATGGGAAACTGCGCACACATCAAGATGTCTCAAGGTTGGCTTCTGCAGTTCATGCAATGGGCGCTCTATGCATGGGGCTCTTTTTAGGAAACTGAAAATCCAGCGTTTGGCTGTTCTGGAGGGGGAATGAGCAGCTGGATTCAGTGCTCTCTCTGCCCCAGCCCTTTCCTGCTAAACAGCTGAGCACTGGAGCTGTTCTAGGAGTTCTGGTTAAAGGGCTCTGCATGTGGCAAGTCTGCTGGATAAGAGAATTAGCATCGATCTAGCATAAGTGTGGAGAGACAATGCAATTGATAGGACATGTGCTGCTGTGGAACATGGTCCTTTCTCTTCAGGCAAGGGCCACAGGAATGACAGGCAATCTGCAGATCTCATGCTTAGCAATAATACTGTGTTTGCACACGCAGCACTAAACAAATGAAGCTGTAGCTAAAAAAAAAATCCAGAGAATGAGGTTTTACAGTTTTGAGTCTCCTGCAGCAGCTTGACCATCTTCCTTTGAAAATTTTGCTCCTTTCTGCATAAACCGCTAGGGTCACACGTGTTGCCTAAGGACTCCATTTATTGGTAATGTTCTAATATGAATACTTTGTTCCAGGCTGGATCACGTATTAGAAAAGATCAGTGGTTCCCAAACTGTGGTTCCCAAACCCACCAGTCCGTCGCGAGCCCATTTCAGGTGGCTCGCAAAGCATCTAGAGCAGCCGTATTGAAAACGTGGGAAGATGTGATGCTGAAAACGGGGAAGGCAGTGTGGTTGTTTTGTTCGTGTCAGGGTTGTAAATTGGCTTTTTTTTTTTTCCTAATTCACTTTGCTATTGGAAAACGGTTGAGAAATAACCCAACTTACTGCTGCATTCTCAGGAAAGCAGGAGGTTCTGGCATCATAATGATGGCACTTCCAGCCATGACATCCCTTCTGGTGGGTCCCGAACAGATTGCCATTCTAAACAGTGGGTCCCAGTGCTAAAATGTTTGAGAGCCACTGGAATAGATGGTTGACCAGGGCAGGGGGAGGAAAAAAATGAGAATAGCCCATATCATGAGATGTTCCTCATGGTCAATAAGCAAATGGGGAGAGGGCTGAGCCCACAGCTGGTCCTTCCTGTCCCTAGCAAACCACTCTGCCTATTTTGTCCCTGTCATTTGCCTCTTGGGAAGGACTTGTTTACAATGTTGGTGTGTGTGAACTGTTAGCCTCATTCTTCCAGGTTCAGCTCCTTCCCTAGAGTCTCTCAAAGTTTAATTTCAAAGTGGGAAATGGCTACATCTTGTCCCTAGGGCACATCCATGTAGATGCCTGCACATGAATGCTCAGGTGCCATGTGTTGCACAGCGTGCCATGTTACGCTCTGCCGTTCAGCTCTTATTTTGAACTGTGGATGACATCTTGCCAGACAACTGTTTGTCTAGAAAACACGGCTCCCCTGGCCTTTCAATTGGCAGAGAACTGGCAATTGCAGAGTACACAAATACGGCATACAGAAGGTGGAATTGACCCTTCACCAAATTGTCACTGTGGTGGCAGCAGAAGCGTGAGCAACATTCTACGACATGACACTCAGGGTGTTGCCACCGTGTTCCTGTTTTTGTTTATGATGTGTTGAAAATGTTGGGATTTTGACTGTCGGAACCAGGGCTTTGCCTGTGCATTGAGTTCTATTCCTGACTCCTTTAAGACAGGCAGCTGCCTTCTACTGAGTCAGACTATACTAGCTCAGTATTGCTAGTAGACCTTGTTACTGAGAATGATGGGGACCAAAATGCAGTCTCGGTTAATGATTTGCAATTAGCTGGGATTTTTTTTCCATAAGAAATAATGGGATTTCCGACTGTTTTGTAAGTTTTGTAGCAACCTCTGAAGGCTTATTTTGAAATATTAATGCATTTAGACTTGAGAAAATAGGATTATTTTCCAGTTATAATATAGGAAAATTATTTTGATTGTAAACCCTTTTGGTAGGCTACGCACCATGCTAGATGTGTTAAACTTTGACTTGGATGGATGGATGTTGGTCGAGGTTTAGTGAGGTTCAAGGGGGGGGAGGAAGCAACAGGTGGGTGGTGATGCACAGCTGAATGCACAGCAAGAAATGCATCTGTTAGGTGTGGGTTGTGGGTATTAACATTGGACCGCACCATAGGTTTGAAAAACCTCAGAAACTCTTGGCTTTCATCCGAGGATCCTTGAAGTGCAGGGGATTTTGTGTGCAATGTTCCTCATTAATTGGACCCATACCTGTAGGAGATGGATTAATGAAGAGGTGAGGGAGAGGACCCCCTATATACAGCCTGTTCTCCTATGTGAGGTGGTCCTTCAGTGAAGCACAGGACTCCTCCAAGGTGTGTCGTCAGTACTTACCTGACATTCAACAGCATCCTGCTTTTGTTTCCCACCTTCTGTTTGCAGAGCCGGACTTCTCCTACCTGGATGCACTGGCCCCGTATCAACCATTAGCAATGAAGTGCGTTTACTGTCCCATCGACACCAGGCTGAATTTCATCCAAGTGTCCAAACTGCTTAAGGAAGTACAGGTAATTTGATCCAACGACCTTCTCTCGCAGTGCTTAGCATAAAGGCAAATTGGACGTTCCCCTAAATATATGGCTGTTCCCGAAAATGGAAGCCTTACCTTTCCTCGCACCAAGTAGAATTTACCAGGTCTAGCTTAGAGATCTTCCTCCAGGTATACCCAGGGATTAGTCAGCTGCCTCCCAAGAGAAGGGCCTTTCAGGGATGCACCTCGCTAGGCAGATCCAGCTGGTGCCAGGTGACCTTTTTTTCAGGTGACCTTTTCACTCTTCAAGGGCTTTTAACGGGTTGTTGTGGGGGTTTTATGCCCTTTTTCTCTGGTTAATTAGGATTTTAGCTAGCTTTGGTTGGGGGAGTGTGCTTAGGTAATTCAATCTTGCTCTGTTACTTGGCTTTAAGTATTAGATTTGAATGAAACTGCAGGGTAAGTGAATAAAAATAAGTAAATGTTCCATGACATTTTCACAACAGGTAGGCAGGGGAATGGCCAGGGAGCTCAATACTTCTCCTCCTCCACATGGCCTTTGTGAATGCTGGGAGTGGGCATCTAGTTGAATTCGCCTCGGGGTGTGACATTCATCTGCACAGAGGAGCATGAAGTATGTTTTTCATGTTCTTCCATGAATCATTCTCCACCCCGGTGCTGCCCCAAAACATCGCCACCTCCTCCCTTCCCAGGCTCAGCGCCCCACCACTGCCCCCTCTGCTCAAACGCTCGCCTCTTGTTCCAAACATTTGGATTTGGGCATTCCACCCCCCACCCCCATTCCTGCTGGCGATCTGGATCAGTACAGACCATTCAACCATCTCATTCCGCCTCAAATGTAGACTGGACTTGTGACAATGCATGTGGAAGTGCTACCAGTGCTTGGAAAAAGGCTGGAGAAGTTCTGGGAGTGTGCCTGATGATGATGATGATGATGATGATGATGATGTGTCCTTCTATGCAAAATTCTTCCAATCCACTTGTTGAGTTGTTTCTTCCCCACCTCCTTTTTTTAGCCTCTTCACGTGGTTTGCCCCGAGCAGTACACGCAACCGCCACCAACCCAGTCCCACCGCACAGATCTGATGGTCGACTGCCTGCCCCCACCCATGTCCTACCGCAGAGCCGAGGTGCTGTCTCTCCCCTTCAAACGGCGCTATGAGAAGATCGAAATCACGCCCGAGGTGAGTGACCCAAAATGTGCCAGGGCACCCTGTAAGTGACTGGGCAACCCAACAGATCATGATGACTTCGTGTTAACTGTTCTCAGTGTCCCCACGGATTTTGTTTTAAATAGAGGATGTTTTCAATAAGCAGATTCGCAGCAAGATTAGGCCGGTCCTGCCTTTAGCTCCTTTTTGCACACATTTCTGCCAGCCCAAACGGGTTTCAGCCCTCCACCCTAGCAGGTCGGTGTGACTTGCATTCATTCCATGTGCTTGCTGTTTGCTGCAATACAGGACAGTCTAAAGAGGGAGCTATTTCTCTTGTTCACATAAACAGCCGGATCTCGGGCACGGGTGTGTGTGTGGCTATCCACGCCTGAGAGAGAGACTGTGGCAATGTGGGAACATGGCACAAGGCCCCCTAAGAGGTGATCTCAAAAGAGGCGATGGCACTGATGGCCCGTGGCCTCTGATCCCCGGCAGCACAAGCTTCCTTGCAAACAAACTTCATCACCCCTCAGCAAGGAACTGGGGCTGCCTCTTTTATCGTAGCATAACTCGAAGGGGTGTCATTTACTGCAGGATGTAAAAAGCACAACATAGAGCCGGGCCTACAATTAACCGGCTTCCCTAATGAATGCCGACTGCCCCTGCTGCTGCCTCTCCCCTATTCAATTTGGGAGCGAGTGCCCATTTGCATGCAAAGAGCCCATTTGCCTCTATCACGGCTGGAGTGTGTATTTAATTGGGGGAAGAAAGAATCACCCTGTTGCAGCCGTTTCATTGGGTCCTACGTACTTAACTGCTTTTAAAGTGTGCATATTTATCAGGTTCTTTTCAGAGCCGGGGAGTCATGCGATGCAGTGCTGGTTTTGCTTGGAAAAGAACACATTCCCCCCCCCCGCCCCGAATAAAGGATTTCCACCAGTCTTAGAGGCTCTGCCTCGGGTCAACCCACCCCAAACGCTTAATTTCCCAAAGGAAAGGTTTTGGTTTGCTTGAAAGACTCGGACGCCCCCAGAAGTCTGTTCAAGAAGCAAGAAGGCCTTGCTTTCATTTCTTGGGCCTCTTCAAAGGCTACCAAAGAGTGATACTTTTTGCCCGGGAGTCTCAGGGCGCAATCTTACCCTGGAGTTAGGCCAGCACAGTTAGGCCAGCAAAGTTTGGCTGGCATAACAGCCACCGTAAAGCGCGTTTGGACCACTCTGTGAGTCAGGGAGGATGGCGCACGTCTGTGTGCTGGCCTCTCTGACTCCATGAGTGGTCTAGGCACGCTTTACAGTGTCCCCTGTACTGGCCAAACTGTGCCGGCCTAACTCCAGGTTAGGATTGCGCCCTCAGCAAGGCTTCTGCAAGCCGCTCTTGCACTATGCAAAGGGATTTTGTGGCGTGCCCTGGTGGCCCTCTCGTTTGCCATGCTGTGTCCCACATAGGGCTTCCTTTAAAGAATGTGCGAAAACTGCAGCCAGAGAGCTGCCTGGAGCTGAGTAGTGGGAGCATGTGACTCACATGTGGCACCACTGGGTTCCTTGCCTGCAGCTTGTTTCTCAGCCAGAAATTCAAAGTGCCATTTCTACTCTCCAGCACCTTAATTCGCTTAGGGCAAACCTGTTCGAAAGGACCGCCATCTTCCATACAACCAGTGGTGTCATCTACTCTCTTGCAGACGGAATGCTGGGCAGGACTTAGAGTGATCGACAGCCCGTCGACTCACTTCCACTTTCTTCGCGCTCCCCACGCGGCTTTCCCTCACCTAGGAGGGGGCGCCTGCTCACCCAGGCACCCGGCGCGCCCCCCACCCATCCCCCCTGGCGAGCAGGCGCTCCCAGGGAAAGCCGCGCGGGGAGCGCGAAGAAAGCGGAAGTGAGTCGACGGGCTGTCGATCACTCTAAGTCCCGCCCAGCATTCCGTCTGCAAGAGAGTAGATGACACCACTGCATACAACCCTACATAGACATGAAGAGCTCCTGGAGAGGCTCTTTCCGTGCCCATCAAAGCATGAAGCTGCCTAACCCTGAATCAGTCTCTTGTTCCATCTCGCTCAGTGTAACCCGCACAGGCTGGCAACAGCTCTCCAGGGCTTCAGGCAGGGATTGGTCTTTTCCTAGGTGGGACTCTACCACTGACTTGTGGCCACACCCCAGCCTTTGTGTCTTTGGGAGGGCCATACCTGTGGTCCTGCCCAGATCATGGGATTCCCCCCCAAAAAAGAGAAGTGCTTTGCCCCTGTTCTTGCTCCCTTTCTGTCACCAGGTCAAAATGTCAGCCAGGTGTTCAGTCAGTTGACTGCATACAGATCATCTTGTTGTGCTACCATTTCAGATGCGACTGGGTGATTTTAATTGTCTCTAGTACGTTGCTGGCTGCCTTGGCTGGAAAAGTGGTATAAAAACACAACTGAGATTACATTGTGCTGATTGGCTAAACATAGGAAGCTGCTTGGTACTGAGTCAGGCCTTTGTACGTCAGTCTAGCCCAGCACTGTCTACACTGACTGGCAGCAGCTGCTGTCCAGCCTCAGGCAACGGTCTGCTATTGAAGATCCTCTCAGCTGCAAGATGCTGAGGGTGGAAGCTGGATCTTAGGATTGCGAAGGTTGTGCTCTGCCACTGGCCCTCTCCTTGCTGCGTTGTCACAGCAGGCAGACCAAGAAGAGGTGCGCAGTGCTTCTCCCACAACTGCAACAGGACACAATTTAGGGCCCAATCCTAACCTGGAGTTAGGCCAGCACAGTTAGGCCAGCAAAGTTTGACCAGCACAAGCGATACCGTAAAGTACATTGGACCACTCTCGGAGTCAGAGCAGCCAGCATACAGACGTGCGCCATCCTCCCTGACTCTGAAAGTAGTCCAAAAGTGCTTTACAGTGTCCCTTATGCTGGCCAAATTTTGCTGGCCTGACAGTGCCGGCCGAACTCCAGATTAGGATTGCACTCTAAGCGTGTGCAAACATCTTAAGTGCCGTCGTGGTATAATGGGAAGGTGTCTGGTTTAGGCACGGTTAAAATCCCCACTGGGCCACAAAGCTTACTGAGTGATCTTGGACTCATCATTCTCTCTACGGCTAACCTGGCTTTTGGGAGTGTTGGAAGGAGGAAAAGGGGCCACCCTGTATGCTGCCCTGACCTCCTTGGAGGAAGGGCAGGATTAAAATACAGTCATAGCCGTTGTAAAGCACAATTGTGTTCCTTTCCACACTACCATCTCTTCTTTTTTTTGCATGATGCACGCACAGTTGCTGCCCTCGACATGTTTGTGCCTGAAGCAGGGCATCAAATGCCAGTTTCCTCCCCTCCCATTTCTATCTCATAGCCACACTTCCCTCCCCCCTGACCTGACTGCTCCTTCTGCACCATCTTCCTTCCTAGGGACTGCAGTATCTGGTAACTGCAGTCAAAAAATGGAGAGGAGAGAGTGCCACCCATAGAGTTGGGATGGCTAGAGGGGTGCCAGCTGCTCCCTGGTGCTTTGGGCTGCGGCAGAGGTAGCAACGGGAGGAAGGGAATGGTTCCAAATGGGCCACTCTTCCTAATTGGCTGTCTGTGGGCGCCTTGCCCCGCCTCATGGCAGGGCTGGCCCTACACAGGCAAAGCAGAATCGTGGCTGGCATCTGCTCCTGACATTCCCAGCAGCAGAGTGGCACAGGGGCAGTTACGATGAGCAGAGGCTCCAAGGGCCGGTTGGTCCTCCGGAGGTCTCGGGGCTCAGCTGCGTATTCTGATAGGTTTCTGATGCGGCTCCCTGCGCCGGCCGAGCAGTCCCAGGGCTGCCTCCCATGTACGTCAGCTCTCTTCACGGCGTCCTTGGGAAATTAACTTCAGTGGGTTTATCAAAACTGTGCAAATAGGCAAAGGCAGCTTGCCGTTTTATTCCTTAAACGTTTTAAGAAGCCTTTGAGACTCATTACAGTCCCTGTAGCAGCAGAATAGCTTTAATGATGTCTGTGATGAAAGGCTTTTTAATATAACCCTCCACACCACACCTCTGTATAAAAAAGAGGGGGGAGGAATTATGCTTGCTAGTCTCCTGCAGGCCAGATTCTACTATTCTCCTGCGCCAGGGCAAATCCACTGAATTATTGGTGCCAGTTTGGCTTTGCAGATGCAGAAAGGTGTGGGTCCAACCTCTTCCTCCCCAGCAACCCCCCCCCCCAAGTATAACAATCTATGCCTTGGCCATGAGCCAGTTCTCAGGCAGGAAACCCTGGGGCATTGCCCCTGTAGGCAGTGGTTTTGGGCCTAGGAGCAGAATGGGCAATGTGCATGAATGAGAGGGCAACACCTTCTTGTAGACCAAGCTGACACTGCATATAGACCATGTCCACCCCTTTGGATGTCACCATATTGACTTCCACTAAACATCTACACTGTACACTACCCCCCCACACACACACACAAAAGCTCCATGTGACATACATTAATCCCATTCCCACCACCTTACCCCACCCCACGCCTGTTTTTACACTCACAGGAACCCAAGATTGGTCTAGACTCACCCCATCAGCCTGAAGACAGAGTGGAGGTTTTAACCCAGATTTTGCCAAGCCAAGCAGTCTGTTCACAATGTCAGATGTACGGGTTGATTCATGACTTAAGCACTTAGGATCATCCAGGGGAAGTGACTGCCCTGAACCTACTGCTAGGGGAAAGAAATTACTTCTTTATGCAACACATGCTCACTGCCACAAGATGTGGCAATCTCTAAATAGCAGGCAAAATCATGAATTATCAGTCTCAGACCTGAGATCCAAGTGGATATTGTGGAGGCAGTTGCCCTGTGCAAGGTTGCAGGAGATTTGAGACCAAAGGAGATGGTCGGAGATACAGGCAGACCTGGAAAGAGATTGATTTAGGGCCGATCCTATCCGACACAATGCGGGTGATATGAGTGCCCCACCCACGTCACACACATCCTTGTTGCACAAGGCACCGTAAAGCACCTCCAGCGCCTGCAGGAAACCATTACCGCTGGCACTGGGGTGACACCCTGGCAAGACCAATTCCGCATGGCCCAGAGGGAGCTCCACAAGCCAGCGAGTGGTGAGTCCGCCAGTCGCCAGCATTGTGGGCTTTCCAGGTGGGGTGGGAGGGTGTTCTGGGGCGTGGGAGGGGAGGAGCAGGGGTGGAACTGGTGGTGACTCTCGCCTCTGGGTCTCTACCTCCGTGTAGGGCCCCGTGGCCTCGCCTCAGTGCTGGCTAAATAGACCGCTCACCTGCCCAGCACCCTTACCTTGGGGAAAGGGGATGAGTGTCCCCTTCCGCTGTGGAGCCTCCCGTGGCTGCCTGGCTACTGTGGGATGCAGTGGTGGCCGCCTGGCTACGGCTGCGCTCCCGGGCAGTCGGGCAGCTTCGGGTTGGGCTGCCCAGCATCGCAGGTCAGCCTCCCAGCTGTTCAAAGCCGCCCCAGCCAGCAGTGCAGTTCTGTGGCCCACGCTCGTGTCGCTTTTCTTCCGGGCGTTTCACCGCGTCGTGGTTTGGATGAGTCAATCAGCAACAACTCCGGCTTCTTTGTTCAAAAATGGCCCAGTAGTGCAGGGAAGAGAAACAAGCCGCTGGTTACGAGGACTTAAGTAAATCTCCAGCCTTCCTTCCCTCTCTCACTCGCCTCCAGAAAGAAATCCAGCGGCATCAATAAAATATTACAGGCAGCCAAATGTCTCTTACCCTCTTGCTGCAGGGGAGAGCCTTCCTGGCTGTTAATAGATTTATTTATCGGGGTGTAAGAGGATGCAAGGCCCTTGAGGGGCACCTCGTTTTTTATTGAAGGCTCCATCGCAGCCACTCGTCGGCGGCTGCTCCGTTTTTTATGGCTCTGTCAGGAAGCCGGTTTTGAGTTCCTGCTGCAGTGGTTGCATTTAGATTCGGTTTGCAGTGTTTTATGTGGCTAGTGGAAAATTATGGAGAACTCCAGAATCCCTGCAGAACTGGGTTTGTGAGCCAGCAGGGCTGTTCCCATGTGACACTGTTCACATGTGGGCGCATCTGTGGCCCCAAGTGCAGGGGTTGTGTGAGGCTGTAGCTGGGTGCAGTTATTCACCTGTTCCATTCAGTACAGGTATAATCTGTCCAAGTAGCACTCTAATCCAAGTAGCACTTGGATTTAAAAATGAACCCACACATAGTCATTCCCACGGAAAGGCACATGGCACAGCATAACATGTGAACAGTCCTTACATCCACATGGGTTTTAAGTCCTCCTTTTTCAAAGCATATCTTGAGAAAGCTCAAGGATCTTCAGACGCTTACCCGGGGATTCCCCAATGGGAGTTCAGTATTGGTGGATGAACGTCCCTGGAAACAGCTTGCCCCTTGCTGTCCAGGTTGCCCGGCAATGTTCAACCGCTGCAGGGAGGGTGCAGAGTATGTTCCCAAGTCAAGCAGGGCAATAATGACCATCGTTGTCAAGGAAGAACTTTGCAGGATCAGACCATCATCTGGCATCCTGCAATTTGCCACAGTGGCCAACCTGAACTCTCTGGGAAGTCAGTAGTCTGTCCCTCCTAGCAGCAAGCATTGCTAACTGCACTGCCTCTGACCTTAGTGATGTTGCAGGGTATCAGCGTGTGCCCCCATTCTTTGTCCACCGGCAACTGGCATTACGACATTAAGCTCCATGTGGCTTTCGTGACTGGTAAGAGCTGTTCAGGTGACACTCCAGCCCCGTGGTTCCCAAAAACCACAGCACCCAAAAGTACCACAGCAAACTCACAAGGGCGCCACAGAATGTCCTTGATAGCGTCTTCTTACCTGCTTTCCTTGGCACAGCCACCTTAAATATTGTGATATCCCAAGAGAATTGCGTAAGACCTCACACGGTTCAAGATGGTGGCCCTCCAGGAGAGCTGGCCGATGGCACCACCATGACAGGTCACTCTGACTGCAGGGTGCCATGACCACAATATTATTGTACGGATATAATTATTTTATTACTTATATTAATATATTTTACATTTATGACTCATCCTCCAAAGAGCTCAAGGTGGCATTGTCTGGTTGCCTGCCCCATGCACACATTTTTCTTTCCCAACAAAGCTTTGCATACTGCTTTTAAGCTGTTAGATGATGGTTGAGGTGCCCCAAAGGAGTTTCGCACCTGTGCTGGGTCTTAGACCCAGCTCTTTCCAACCTGAGTCTGGCCCTCCACATGTGCCTAGAATTTAGGGTTGACACGCGATCATCTGAGTCGTACTTGGCATCAATTACCCGTTTATGGAGACCTCCTGATTCGTGTGCCTTTTGGATGCAAACATGGAAGCTGGTGTTTCCATCAACTGCCATTGTTTGCATTTGCATGTTTGTGTTTTCTTGTTGTGCCTTTTACAGTTTTTCATGAAACGCACCCAACATAACTAGTTGAAGTTGCTAAATTTTTCCCTTAAAAAAAAAAAAATTCTGTACCATCTGCTGTGCTTTAGCTTGCAGATTCGCTGGTGCCCACAGAGATGAAGCCAGGTATTTCCTTGGCAACCGTGACTGCCATTTTGCATACTAAAGACAACAAGCACGTGCTCCAGGTACAGTATGAATATGGGGAGGGGAGGGGAGATTTACTGCTGCTGCTTGTATCCCAGGGGGTTCCCCAATTAACTCACAATTGTAGTCCCGGAACTCTAAGAACAAAACATTCTTTTTGCTGGTTCCTGAAAGAGAAGCTGGACTCCTCAATCAAATGCATTTTGAAACAAGCAGCAGGCAACCAAATACATTCCTGGAGTTTCTCCACTGGCTGATTTGACAAGCTATTTGTTCTTTTATTTGTTAGGTTGCTTTGTTGCAAAAAACCAAGTTGTAAGCTAAGGTTTATGTGGTCAACTCCAGACCACATAAACCAACATGCCTTCAAAACAGGCAGTTAAGAAACAGAAAGTAAATCTATCGTGTAGATCGAAACCAACATTGATAAAACCAGACCACCCTGTACCTGAAGGCTGCAATGCTTGACAAAATGAAAAGGCCTTAGCCTGATACCTAACATTGTTGAAGTCCCATAAGTCTCCGTGAGGAAACAGTCCCATTGCTACAGAGGCCTACACAGAAAAGGCCCTGCTCTGTAAGCACCAAGATCTGACCTCATCTGGGAGGGGAGCTTCAAGCACAAACTTTAATGAGTAGAGAGGCTCGGGAGCGGGGGGGGGGGATTCCTTTTCTGAAGCCCAGAAGCAAAGTGGCAATTAGTGCAATGGAACTGTAATCTGCGCCACACACTATCTTTGCCCGGCTCCAGCCAAGAGGGGAGGGGGGGAATGTTGCACAAAGCTGCCTCTTTGGAACATGGCAAGGACAGCCCTATATAGATGGCAGTGGCATAGCCCATTCATGGGTTCAAAAAATGGCTTCATGACAGGGGAGATTGAAGCTGTTTCATCTGACCCCTTGCAGGCACCCCAAATTTAAATCAAAGTATGGCAAAAAAAGCAACAAGATTCCATACAACAGAATGTATAAATGCCATTGTGCTTTGCAGTAGAGAAAAGGGCTCAGGGCAGAGTTGACTTTAACATTTCTTCCTGGATGGGGGCCATTAGCATACAATGACAATAGTTGTATCAGATAATGTTGCATATTTGCAACAATTGGCAGTAGTTGGTCATAAACTGGTTTGGTACTTATCTCTGCCACTAAGGGAAGGGGAAATCCAAACAGGTGGTGACTGCCTTAGGGCAACATCCCTTCTCTTTTAGAGCCTCCCTACTGCAAGGGGTCCCCTTAAAAGGCTGCTGGTAGGCGAGGTAGGCAATTCAGGGAAGTGGGACAACTGGCTCCCTCCTGAGTGAACTGCGATTGGGGCATGAGAGAGAGAGATTATCTATGGGATTGGTTACTTGCAGTCCCCTGAGCCCCTTCTCTAGCAAATCAGGTGACGCAGCATGCCATCCAAGCACATGTGCAACGCACACACCATACCTGTGATGCCAACTTGATTCTAGGTCCTGACCATCCATCCACAAGGGGCTTTTGATCCCTGGCTTCTGGGCCAGAGAGTAGAGGTTCACACACACCCAAGAAGTTGGCTCTTCTGTGCTAGGTTATCAAGACACAGATTATGGTCACGAATCCTGGGGGCATCTGTTCATTTGGAGGTTCAGTTTCTAATAACAGCCTTTGTCTCCTCCTTCCTCTTCTCCCTGCTGTGCTTTTGCTGGTAGCTCCCGCCAAAGCCTCCTCAGCCTCAACCTGGGAAGAAGAGGAAGAGGGTGACGGACGATGTGCCTGAGTTGAGACCCATCAAGCCCCTGCTCAGCGGCTCCATCCCCGTGGAACAGCTGGTGCAGACTCTGGAGAAGGTACTGTCAGCTTCCAGGTTCCAGCCTCTCTAAAACGCTTTTATTTATATAGAACCTACAAGGAGCATCTCCAGCAGGTGCCTGTCAAGCCTCTGCTTGAAGGTCTCCAGTGAGGGAGAATCCACCACCTCCCTCGGCAGACTGTTCCACTGTCGAACTGCCCTTATCGTCAAGAAATCCTTCCTTACGTCCAATCGGAATCGCCTCACTTGCAGTTTGTACCCATTGGACCTAGTTCTACTGTCAAAGGCAGATGAGAACAGATTTGTCCCTTCTTCCTTATGACAGCCCTTCAGATATTTGAAGAGTGCATCTCTTTAAAATTAATAAATAATAATATATTGATGATAAGAGCAGTTCGACAGTGGATTAGATTGCTGAGGGAGGGGGTGGATTCTCCCTCACTGGAGACCTTCAAGCAGAGGCTTGACAGGCACCTGCTGGAGATGCTCCAGGAGGATTTCTTCCTACAGGCAGGGGGTTGGTCTAGATGACCTTGTAGGTCCCTTCCAACTCTATGATTCTATGATTAATTTGCAGGAGCACATGCTTAAGGCGGCTAACAATGTAGAACAATATAGAAAACAATTTTACATAACAAAAAGGACACACACACACACACACAGTGGTGGTGGTGGTGGTGGCGATTTAGCTGTTGATTGTGCTTATTGTTTTTTTTCTCTGCTAGTTAGATTTTTATGATTATTTGCGTGCTTTCTTAGTTGCTGAGCTCAGTTTTATTTATGCTGTCCTTTGGCTGTTTTGTTTTATTTTGTATCAGTTATCTGAATCAAAACCACCTTGAGCATTGTCAGAAAGGAGGGTGGGATGTGCCTGTATTATTACCCATTAAACAGCAGATCCTGAAATTGGAATCTGCGATAGGCTAGGACAAATGTGCTCAGTGCTGTCAGGCCAGGGTGCCCACAAGCAAAGTGGAGAGAGTGGGCCAGAGAGCAGCGTCTCCTTCAGTTCCCCAAGGAAGAGCAGATTCATAGTGTGGTCAGAAGCCTTTTCAGTGTTGTAGGTATAAACTAGCCAAATGCCTCCCATTCTGATGTTGTGGGATGCAGGGCTTTTGTGTAATTGCAGCGGCCCCTGGGGGAGAGTTGCAGAACATCCCTCGGCGCAGAGGAGTGTTGCCTCTACCCAAGAGTTGTCGATGCCGGCCAGACAGGGCTAGAGGGTATGTTTGATTCCATGGCCGTGTTGTCCTGTGTGCTGCTCTTCATTTTTTCACCCTGGGACTGAATTAGCAGCATTTACCAATATGGGAGAAAGAAAGGGGCGGGGACCCAGGTTAGGCCACTGCAGGTGGGTCTGAACACGCCAAGGTAAAAAGAGCAACAGCATGGCAGGAAGTAAAGCCAAGGCCGCCTCGGCAAGGAACCGTGGCACATTTACGGTCAGGGCCATGTAACTATTAGTGGGAAATGTTGTGAGAAAACAGGAGAAATGGGCCACGCCTTTCACTGGGCCTGTCTCACTCTCTGAATAGCCTAAGGGAATGTTAGATGGTTGTGCGAAGAATTGACTGTGTTTCTGTCAGCCACCTTGGGCGTGATTTATCTAGCAGAAAGTCAGGATACAAATAGGCATATAAATATCCCCTCCCAGGGTTTTGTTTCTTGAGGTGATGCTGCAGCACGCCCAAATCTTAGGCTGTGAAGAGCATGGCAAAAGGAGAGAGGGGGACGGGCTATTTTTATACGTGTGTGAGGATTTGAGTGTATTATCTCTGACCTACATATGGTGCAGATAAGGCAGAACAAAGCCGTGTCATCTTCTTTGACTGTGTAAAATTGCCCCCCTACTCTGCCGATTAGGGCATTCATGGTATTCAGCCCCCGTTTCTGAGCACCAATGTGCTTTCTTTTCTTTGGCTCCCTTAGCATGGTTTCAGTGACGTCAAGGTGGAAGACACCCCAAAAGGGCACATTGTGCTGTTCCAAGACGTGGAAACCCTCATTCGAATTGAGGAGGATTCAACCCACATCATGTGTGAAAGCGACGAGGCTCTTCGAGTGAAATTGCAAGACCTGGTTCTCAAATTCTTGCAGAAATTCTAAGGAATTTGCCTCCTCTTGGAATAAAAGGATAACAGGAAGGCAGTTGTGTCATTGGGGCAAAAGTACTACAGACGTGCCATGTCAGAGGGCCCTCCCACTTGCCATCTGAGCCTTTCCGGGCAGCAACAGCAACACACAGGCAGTGGTGTCATCTACTTTCGCGGAGACGGAATGCTGGGCGGGACATACGTTTGATTGGCAGCCTGGTCTGTGCGGTTCCGCCGCCTTCCCCCCGCCACGCGGGCTGCCCTCGGTCGCCGCGCCCCACTGCTGCTCGCCCAGCTCCGTGATGGACGCAGGGGGGACAGGTGGGGGGCGCGCTGGGTGCCTGGGCGAGCAGGAAGGACGGCGGAAGCGAATGGGCAGGCAGCCAATCAAACGTAAGTCCTGCCCAGCGTTCCGTCTCCGCGAGAGTAGATGACACCACTGCACACAGGCATCACCAAACCAAGCAGTGTCTCCTGCGTGCTGCCCTCACTGCCTGGAATGGCTCCAGTGGTGAGTGGGAGGGGCTGCTGACATGGCGCATGATCCTTGCAGTACTTCCCTTTCCCACCCTGGCTACACTACTGCAGGAAGGGAAGCTGGGGGAGGCAATGCTGCAAGAGAAGAGCGGCTGCCATGGAGACCACTTCTGCGGCTGCTCATTTTCCTTTTGCAGGAAAATGGTGACGTTCTCCAGTTGTGTGGTTGCCAGCTCTTTTCCCAGCAGAGGCTCCTGTGCCTTCGGACAACCAGGAAGAAGTCAACAAACGGAACTGCTACCATGATGAAAACCACAATGACACTTCTTGAATGTTGCAGTGTCGTGTAGCTTCATAAAGATCCGGGGGGGGGGGGTAGGCCAAGGAAGGGATAGATGAACTTTGTGCACCTGTTTGTGTGATCACCTCTGGCTTGGCGGGAGCAGGCCTGTGACTTTTGGGCAGCTTCGTACGGTCCAGGTGGGTCTTCTCTTAGATGGATTTTTTTAGCACAGCTGCAAATCTTCAAAAATGCATTGATTTCCTTCAAGCAAAATGTGACAGAGACATGATGAAAGAGCAACAGGATGTGCCAGTCCATTATGTTTCCTGCCCTGCCCTTCCCTTCCCTACTGTGACCCCCTCCCCCCGAATCTAGCTTGAGATTCAAGCGTTGTCCTTTTTACTCTCACAGGGACCAGCCAATGATATTTTTTAAAGACGGGTTTGGTTTCTGTGCTGGTTTTTCTTTAATTTCCTTTGTGTTTTCAACCTTGTACTGCTGATTCTTTTGTTTAGAAATAAAACCCAGAGGCCTGGTCACAGCTGATCAATTTAAGAAAGCAATCGCCCGATTTTTAATAGATCGTGTCTCTGCGGCTTTTATGTTTAGCTCTGCGGCACAAGGATTAGTCAGGGGCCGGGATCTGCGAAGCATTGAGTGAAGTGGTGGAATCACAGGCAGAATGACTATCTAATTTAAAATTAGTTTCAGCTGTTAAAATTCATTTATTTGAATTTCTGATCTGCTCTGTCAGAGAAGTACAATTCACAGAAGATGTGAAAATAAACTGTAAGGTGGCATCAATAGAACACTGTGTGTGCAGCTCCCCCGATCTGGCACTTTCATTTTGATTTGGAATTGCCTGGCATTGTGGTGAAAGATTCATCTCAAGAGCTGATTATGTGTGCATAAGTCTGATGCGGCTATAAATTTGCTTCTGGCTGAACGCGTATGTCTTTGTCCCTTGAAGCCAACCCAACCTGTGCATCAGTGGTTCTCAAACATTTTAGACAAGGACCCACTTTTTAGAATGGCACTCATGTCAGGACCCACCAGAAGTGATGTCATTATCCTGGAAGTTGTGTCGTAGCTGGAAGTGACATCATCAAGCCGGAAGTGCATGGAAGGGATAAAGTTGATCCCTCTCTCAAAACACCAGAACCAGGGGGCATCCGCTAAAACTGAGGGTTGGGAGAGTTAAAACAGATAAAAGGAAGTACTTTTTTACCCAGCGGGTTGTTAATCTGTGGAACTCTTTGCCACAGGAGGTGGTGGTGGCATCTGGTCTAGATGCCTTTAAGAGGGGATTGGACGGATTTCTGGAGGAAAGGTCCATCGTGGGCTATAGGCAATGATGGATTGTGCAACCTCCTTACAAAGGTGGTGGGCTACTGGTACTGGGTGCAATGGAGTGGCAACAAGATGCAAGCATCTTATTGTCTCATGCCTCCCTGGGGCACCTGGTGGGCCGCTGTGAGATACAGGAAGCTGGACTAGATGGGCCTTTGGCCTGATCCAGCAGGGCTCTTCTTATGTTCTTAAGTGCTGCCATGATTACATAATTAAAATGACACTCCTGGAAGGCAAACTGGCATTCCTGGACTGCAGCAATTGCACAACCATGAAACATGGTTTAGGATAAGAAAGCAAGAATAGGATAAAATATTATGTAAGAGCACTGAACTAAAAACAATTTTAAAAAACTCTCACTTGAAAATTCAAACTTTTAACCCTCACAAAAGGAATATAGCAAGAGTAAGGTCTACAGCTTCCAAGCTGGCTGCTCCCAGCACTCTGTGACCCACCTGATATCAGGTCGCAACCTACCACGTGGATCCTGACCCGTAGTTTGAGAAACACTGTTGTAGCTAGTCCAGTATTACACTTTTGCCCAAATTCAGGCCAGGCTTGCTATGCATGAGAGCCGGCTGCCACATGCATGTCACTTGCAGAATCCAGACTGCAGGGTGAACATTCAAATGAGCCTTAGAATACATGGCCAGTTGTGCTTTGGGACACACGTGCCCAGCAGAGAACACATACAGAAACACTTCGATACAGCCTTAGTTTGTTTCAAGGGAGTAGCCTCAAGTGACCCAGCTTTGTAACATCTAGTCTTGATTACTGTAATGCATTCATGTGGGGCTACCCTTGAAGACAATTTAGAAGCGGCCATTAGTGCAGAGTGCTGGCAGGGAACCCAGACTAACATCCCGTGTTACACTCCCATTATACAAACTCCATTTTCAATAACATTCACTTCCGGCTCAGTTTTGTGTGTCCAGGTGGTGTTTTGTGTTTTTGTGCAGTTTTAACAGCAACAAAACCACCTTTACTGATCACAGATGAAGCTGCAATTTGTATCCTTTTATAGTTTATATTTTTAATATGCTGCGTGACAGTTCTTGTTCGTTGCAAGCTGCCTGGTGCTTGTTTGTAAGAGGGAAAGTAAAACAGAAATCACTGAAATGAAAAGTATTTGCGGGGGGGGGGGGTTGCTCTTCGCTACATCAACCTGGAGTGCCTTGCCCTGCCTATATGCATTTTACTTGGAGCTGTTCACAAATAACCTGCCTTGATTTATTTCTCAGCATTTACTGTTGCTCCATCCAAGTATGTGCTGCAAATGTTCAATGAATTGGAAAGGGAAGGGGAGTACAGAAGAAATCTGTACCTCTTGGGCCACCAGTCCTCTGTAGCACAACACATCTGCCTTTCCTCTCCTGCAGATGGATCTTGCCAATGGTATGGTGACATCTGTCTGGGTCTTTTATTAATTGCCTGCCTAATAACCTCTCATTTCCCTCTGGGTGCTTTTAATATTTACTATTCCTAGGCTATAATTCATAGTGAGTTTCTGTCAAGGCCGCAGCAATTTTTCACTGGACGTCTGCAGAAGTTTGGGCCCATCAGTAATTGATTACTTTCATTTTCCAAGCATCTCCTTTCCACTTAGACACCATTCATTATTAACAGCAGAGCAACGGGAGGGGGGAAGTATCTCTATAATTTCAACTTTTAACATAGTTATTACAGAGCCAAGAGGCTTGCTGACCCACAACTTCTTCCTCAAGTGGAATTAGAGTGCATTTAAGGGTTCCACTATCATGGGGGAGCTGATGCTGAGATTGGGGCTGGCACGCTCATGGCAGAGGTGAATTTGAACCCAAGCCTTCCAGATTGCCAGCCTAGTCTCTTAGTCTGAGCCCTCCTGTAACATAGTGGCTGTGCAGGAATGTGAGTTCATAGTCATACTTCCCATTTAGGTTGTCCTAGCTGCAGTACCAGTTCTTCAAATGAACTAAAAATGATTACTTTCTACCTTGTTGATGGTGAAACGTCTAAGATTTAAAAAATTGCATAGCTATAAGGCTAGTGCTTCTAGGTACAGACCATGTTATCTCCTCCAGTGCAAATATCACCGTTACTTGGTTTACTAACCCTTAAACATGCTCCATAAAATTGCCTTCGAGAGAGGCAATCTTGCCTTACATCGATGCCAGCTTGTTTTAAGGAGTGTCCCCAAGACTTGCTGATCATCATCCCAAAGCATCTTCTGAGGAGGAATTGCAGTCTTTTCGAATAGATTCAATTTAACCGTCCAACAGCCTGTAAAGTAGGTCCCATATTGCAATATGGAGGAGGAGAGAACCAGGACCAGAAGGTTGTCCAAAGTCCACATGATGTCTTCATGGTGGCAGAGGTAACACTCAGCCTTTCCATCGTTGTCGCTCAGGCTGTTTGCTACAAGCCCAACCAGCCTTATGGTGGCTGTGGTGGTAATAGCTTCATGTGTTCCAAACCAGAGTGATGTTGAGTTCAGCCCTGGATCCATCTTGGCTGAGAAGGTGACGCAGCCTTTTGCCTACCAAGGGAGACGGTGCATCCCAAGGAAAGGACCTTTACTGGGTAAGGAGGAGGCTCCTTTGGAACAAACCTGGCCTTCTAGGCTGCTTCTCAGTACTGTCGTCACTGAGAAGTCAAAGGCTCCTGCCCCCCTCACCCCCCACCCCGGCACGGCAGGGACACAGGCTAGGCACCGTTGAGTCGCCTTGCGCTGCCGCACACCCCAGAGGAGCAGAGGTTTGAGTGCCTGGAGCCAGCCAGGCCTGGCAATTGCTTCATGGGGTGTGAGGAGAACAGCTATTATTCCTTGCTGTTGTCGCCGGTGCAGGTTCCGTGTCCGTCACATTTATGCTAAATTGAAATAACACAGATGCAAACAAATTGGAACAGCAAGGGGCCAGAGCCGTTCCTTGCAGAGAAGCAGCACGCCAAGACCTGATGTCTGAAATAAGGCACAAATATCCCACTGGGGCCGCAGCAAGAGCTGGCAATGGATTCGTTAAACGGCTCGCGTAGCATTTGCACGGAGGCAGGAGGGAGCAGAATGGTTTCCTTCACAGTCACTTTATGGACTGACTGTTCTTGGGATGGCTGCTCCAGGTCACACATCTCGTCCCAAATGTGAAAAGGTCTGTTTTGGCTCACTCTGCTGTAGCGGCAACCTGAGCCTGTGCCGTTTTGCTGCTGGGATGGCCTCTCCCTGCCTGTGTCTAGCGGCTCTCTTGCAAGAGCTTGGAACAGAAATATGGTCTCTCTTGCTTGTAGATGACCCTTAGACCCAAGGAGAACTCCAGCAGCCAAAATTCCCCTGTGCTGGCGCTGCTGTATCAGCACATGCAGGATGCTGTGCACTTTTTAAAATGTTGTCATTTCACCCTATATAAAGGCGGGTAATTAAGCCGTGGAAACTCCTTGCCACAGGAGGTGCTGATAGCATCGGGCCTAGGTGTCTTTAAAAGTGGATTGGACAGATTTAACTTTATTATTATTACTATTTGCCTGTAAACCGCTTTGTGAACTTAGTGTTGAAAAGCAGTATATAAGTACCTGTTGATTGATTTCTGGAGGAAAAGTCCATTGTGGGCTGTAGGCTATGATGGGTTGTGCAACAGCGTTATGGTAGTAGGAGGCTACTTCAGAATGCCAGGTGCAAGGGAGTGGCTTCAGGATGCAGGCATCTTGTTGTCTTGTGCGCTCCCTGGGGCACCTGGTGGGCCGCTGTGAGATACAGGAAGCTGGACTAGATGGGCCTTTGGCCTGACCCTACAGGGCTCTTCTCCTGTTCTTATAGGATATAGATAGCTGTACTTGGATAAGAACATACATGAATACATACTACTTTCAAAGAAACCATTATGATATGCTTTAAAGGGGGAGTCTACTGCTGGTGGATTGCCATCACCAATGCCTGGTGCTGGAGAATGACCTAGTTTTAGTGCCAGGTCAGAGCATAAGCTTGTGCAGCAGACCATTCCAGATCTGTAACCAGTAGGGCATGAGCATGGACAGACAGGGTTACTGCGAGGTCTGAACAAAACTCAGCTTTGCAGGGTGTGGGACTGATTGATTTCCTCAACTCTGTGAACAGACATAGCCTAAGTGTGTAGAATATGTGCACAGAATCTGCTCTAACGTATGAACTGCTAAGGCACACTGTAGAACATCCTAATGGCATACAAATGGAAAGCCACTGGGGGAGAAGAATGTCAGACATTCCCTGCCGATGTGGGCTCAGGGAGCCACTTGAACCAGTAGACTGAAAAGGGGAGAAGCCAAAGATCCCCTGATGCTCAGCATCCTCTTCCCCCTGAGGGGAACTAAAGGCATGAAGATAAAAGTTTCCAGGGCTGGTTTAGCAGTTACATTTAGAGCTATTTGAAGAAAACTGTCAGATACTTCTTCATAGATCCTCGAAATCAGTGGCTCCCAACCTTTTTTGCACCAGATCCCCCTTTTTAGGTACGACAACCTCTCAGGACCCCTTAAGACCTAGGGCTGGAAGTGATGTCATTAAGCAGGAAGTGATGTCATCGTTTTGAGTAAATCACATTTTTTGAAAGTCAACAGAACTCCACAACATAAGAACTAAACATAAGAACATAAGAAGAGCCCTGCTGGATCAGGCCAAAGGCCCATCTAGTCCAGCTTCCTGTATCTCACAGCGGCCCACCAGATGCCCCAGGAAGGCATGAGACTACAAGATGCTTGCATCCTGTTGCCACTCCCTTGCACCCAGTACCAGTAGCCCACCACCTTTGTAAGGAGGTTGCACAATCCATCATTGCCTATAGCCCACGATGGACCTTTCCTCCAGAAATCTGTCCAATCCCCTCTTGAAGGCATCAAGACCAGATGCCATCACCACCTCCTGTGGCAAGGAGTTCCACAGATTAACTACCCGGTGGGTAAAAAAGTACTTCCTTTTATCTGTTTTAACTCTCCCAACCCTCAGTTTTAGCGGATGCCCCCTGGTTCTGGTGTTTTGAGAGAGGGAAAAGAACATCCCTCTATCGACTCTATCCCTTCCATGCATAATTTTGTATGTCTCAATCATGTCCCCCCTCAGGCGCCTTTTTTCTAGGCTGAAGAGCCCCAAACGCTGCAGTCTTTCTTCATAAGGGAGGTGCCCCAGCCCCGTAATCATTTTTGTCGCTCTCTTCTGCACCTTTTCCAACTCCACTATGTCCTTTTTGAGATGCGGCGACCAGAACTGGACACAATGTTCCAGGTGCGGCCTTACCATCGATTTGTACGATTTGTTTTATTCTCAACCCCTTTTTTAATGACCCCAAGCATAGAATTGGCCTTCTTAATTGCTGATGCACACTGGGTCGATACCTTCATTGAATTGTCCACCAGCACCCCAAGATCTCTCTCCTGAGCTGTCACAGACAGCTCAGAACCCATTAGCCTATAGGTAAAGTTTTGGTTTTTTGCCCCAACGTGCATCACTTTACATTTGTCTACATTGAAACGCATCTGCCATTTGGCTGCCCATTCCTCCAACTTGGAGAGATCATTCTGGAGCTCTTCACAATCCTTTCTGGTTTTTACCACCTGGAAAAGTTTTGTGTCATCTGCAAACTTAGCCACCTTAAGTTTTTACAACCTTTTTAGAATGTTCTGAAAGCTTTGTAGCTAAGGGATGACTGAGTTTTGAGTTTAGTGATTGATTCATCAGCACTGAGGACAACATTGCACAGAACGTATTGTGGCTTCTCTATACCATTGCTGATCCATGTGGTAAAGCCAAATTTTAGATAGTCTTCAGAGTATTTTCGTTCTTCTTCCCCATGTGGCTCATGCACATGGAAGGCGTGACATACCTGTTTGGAGAGGCCTAGGAGAGACTTCATCACTTGCATACAAATGCACCAAGACAAGCCCATAGCAAGGCTAATTCCCCTTGCAGCCACAAGCATTGAGGAAGTGGCATTTAACGGGGAAGCCTCTTCCCTAGCCAAAATGAAGCTTCCAAGATGGTGGTGCCCAATGTTTTAAGCTGGCTGCCCCAAGCTCTTTGCGACCCCCTGAAAATTGGTTCCCACCCCCAGGTTGGGAACCACTGCTCTAAATAAAATAAAAGTTAAAACAAATAGGTTCTCAGCAATTCTGGCTTCACTGTTTGTGGCCCAGTCACAGCTGTTTTCACCTGTGCCATAGTAGGAGAGAATGAATCGCTCTCACTCAGTTACTTTGACTACACAGAAAACCCCCAACAAGATCAATTCCTCGGAGATAGAAACATCTCACGTTTATTTGAAAGAACAAACTAGTCAGAACGGAGATATTATGTGCTGAAAATATATATATTGCAGTAATATATATTACTGTTAACTCAGCCTGCATCACTCAAACACCACTTGCCTGAATTTATTTTGACAGCAGAACATCCACTCAGGTGTCACATATTACATTACTTGTTAATATTAGCTTGCAGATTAACATAGCAGTTTCCTCCAGAAAGCTAATTTATTGCCAACTTTTAATCTGAGTACTGTCCCTCCCTATCCTGCCCCCACCAGTCTCTTTGTAGCAAGGGAGGAGGGTGGATTGCCTGAATGCACACAGTACAACTGGACAGCACAGAGATGGGAAGAAGACACCTTCTCCTTCCCTAGGGGAGGGGCCACCACTTGGGGAGGAGCTCAGGCTTAGCAGGGTTCCATGTTCAGTCTCCAGCTTTTGTAAAGGACCTGGGGGGGGGGGACGGAGCAGGCAGAAGGACCAGGAAAGATGCCTTCCTAAGACAGGGACAAATCACTGCCCATCTGTGTGCAGACAAATACTGATGTAGGTGGTGCTGTGGTCTGACCCATAGAACACTGCTTGATATGCTTGCAGAAGGCGCTCAGGCTCAACTTCTAGCACAGCCATAAAATACCTGAAGTAGTAGGTTCCAAAGGAAGCCAGAGTGCTGACTGGGGCATCACACCTAGTGGTTTGCATCTAACATGCAGCCTCTCCTGTTTCCCACTTCCTTTTTTTACTGGGCAAAGCAGTCATTGAGCTGCTGCAATCACCCAAAGTTAGGGAGCAGAGAGAGAGAGAGAGAGAGAGGCCACCTTGGAAAAGCCCCACTCCCAGCTGTACAGAAAGCCCCCAAACCCTGGAAATTTCCCTTAAAGAAACCCTCAACAGCAAACATTCGCTAACTGTGATGGTCAATGAGCTGAGGCACAGCTGCTCCCCCTTCCAGGGTGAACTTGGACCAAGCAGGAAAGTCAGAAAAAAATATAATACAAAGACTTCGGAACACCAGGGGAAGGAACTGCAGGTGTGAAGTAGGAAACAAGGAATGTTGACAAAATGAAAAAAATGGGGATACAGATGCGCAGGGATACACATCACCACGCATCTCTGGGAGAACAGTGCGCATGAGGCTGTATTGGCTGCTGCAGGAGGTTCACTTAACAATTAGGGCAACTTTTCCCCTCAACACTCTTTTCTTGCCTGCTTTATATCCTTCAAGCTGTTCCTTCTCACCTCAGCAGCCTGCACTTTTCTGGAGAACCAAGTTCCTATTTTGTGTGGGTGCAATTCTTTGCCAGATGGCTCTCTTCCTCTCCATTTCCTTCTTCTGTTCATCAACTCCTCTCAGAGATTGGCTTCTTCAAAAGTTTGCTTTGTTTTTGAAAACAACATTCCACTAGTCATTGCCTGCTGCTTGCCTTTCTTGCTTTTCCTTCCTCCAAGTCAAATGAGGAAAGGGAGAATTCGACTGTCCTACACAAGAAAGATTAATAATCCCCCCTCAGAGAGAGAGAGAGAGAGAGAGAGAGAGAGAATACACGAAGACTGAATGAACTATTTCCTCCTTAACCTCCTGAAGGGGAGGAGGAACAATCCTGCTGGATTAATAATTCCTTCCAGTGTGCGTGTGTTTGTTTTTAAACACACAAGAGATGCAATCATATGCATGTCTCCCTGGAAGGAAATTTCACTGAATTCAATGAGATTTACTTCCACGTAAGTGAGTTTAGGATCAGATCCTAAATCATAATACTGAGCCTAGATCATAATACTGACCTACCTTACTTTATTGTTGCAATATTATGTGAACATTTGTTCATGTTCATGAAGAGATTTAAGAACATAAGAACATAAGAAAAAGCCTTGCTGGATCAGGCCAAAGGCCCATCTAGTCCAGCTTCCTGTATCTCACAGTGGCCCACAGTGGCATTTGAACTTACAAAAATACTATACAATGCATTTATCTATATGCTAGGTCAGTGGTTCTTGAACGTTTTAGCACTGGGACCCATGTTTAAAATGAGAAGCTGTCTGGGACCCACCAGAAGTTATGTCATGGCCAGAGCCTGCTGCTTTCCTGAGAATGCAGCAGTAAAATGGATTATTTCTCAGCCATTTTCCAATAGCAAAGTGAATCAGAAAAAAGTCTATTTACAACCTTGAGGCAAACACAGCCTTCCCCCTTTCCAGCATCCTATCTTCCCATATTTTCGATTATGGCTGCGCTAGGTGCTCCATGACCTACCTGAAATTGGCCTACCTAGTGAGTCCCAACCCACAGTTTGAGCAACACTGTGTTAAGTCATAGCACTAAGGATAAACAACTGAAGCAGAATTGCACCTCTGGAAGTCCGACTTTGGCACGGTGTAAGCAACCTCTTGAACACGGGCATCTCTCACTCCTGTTTGGAAAAAAGAACACTGACCGTGAGATAGCTTGGTTCCTATCAAAAGCTAAGCACTGCTTGCCGCGGAAACTTCAGTTAAGGTCATATGAGCCCTTTATCTTTATAGAAAAGTAGATACATCACACAGCATAACTGCTGCTAATGCACTAGCTCTTCTCGTGACTGTGAGAGCCGCTAAAAAATACAGGATAGGGCAAAAAAAGGTAACCAAAATGCTCATGTCGTTTTATACTATCCCAGTTAGGGCTATTTATTGTAAGGTTGCATATTCTACATGTCTTCCTTCATTGCGAAGCACATGTTCCATGCAATCCATAATATGGGTAACCATATTAGAGCCCTGTTCTGGTGTTACATCAATGATCACTGACTCAATGTTCATGGGAAGCTCTTTTAGAGTTTGCGGAATTGGTGTGATTTTTCAACATTCCCCATAGTAATGCATCACATATCATGATATCTGGTCATATTGTGAGGTTTGGACTTTGATGTGGATGAGAAAAGGCAGACCGTCGAGAACTTTCTCCAACACTCGATTGACTCTGTCATTTGTTCTGCTGCTTTGCAGGCATACAGAATGTCCACCATTATAATTCGGCTACCTTTTTTTGCCCCAACCTGTACCAGTTTTGCTGTACCAGCAAAGTCTGGCAGGCACAAGGGACACTGTAAAGTATGTTTGGACCACACTTGGGGCACAATCCTAAACTGAGTTAGGCTCGCATAAGGTAAGCCAGCAAAGTTTGGCCAACACAAGGGACACCGTCAAGTATGTTTGGACCACTCTCAGAGTCAGAGAGGCCAGCACACAGATGTGAGCCATCCTCCCTGACTCTGAGAGTAGTCCAAAAACGATTTATGGTGGCCCTTGTGCTGGCCAAACCTTGCTGGCTTAGTTTAAGCCAGCCTAACTCCAGTTTAGGATCACGCTCATGGAGTCAGAGGGGCCAGCACACAGACGTGCGCCATCCTCCCTGACTCCAAAAGTGGTCCATACATGCTTTGCAGAGGCCCTTGCACCGGCCAAATTTTTCTGGCTTAATTTGTGCCGGCCTAACTCCTCAGTGTTAGGTGCTTCATACTACATGTAGCTGGTAAGTCAAAAATTTTTTGCAAGCTATCTAGAGGGATCTTGAATCAAGTCTGATTATACTGATTGCTGTTCAAAATCAAGCAAAAGTTTGAAAAATTGATAAGCAACGGTTAAGTGGTAGGCATGACTTGCCCTCTGTTGAACTTGGAAAAAAAGTGATTAAAGGAGCACATGACTGAGATATTCACAAATGATGCTTGGGGCAGAGAAAGTGGAGATAGTTCCACACCCTTACCATAGAAGAACTGGAATATCATACAACAGAACAGATTGCTGGAAGATTTAGGACAGACAAAAGGAGAACTTCACAGAGTGTATTAACTAATGCAGGTTAAACCACTGCTGCTGGGCTTTCTGACCGGAAGGTTGGGAGTTCAAGACTGCGCGACAGAGTGAGCTCCCGTTTTTTGTCCCGGCTCCTGCCAACCTAGCAATTCGAAAGCAACTAAATGCAAGTAGATAAATAGGGACCACTTCGGTGGGAAGGTAACGGTGTTCCGTGTGCTACGGCGTATAGTCATGCTGGCCACATGACCACAGAAGCTTGTCCTCGGACAAAACACCAGCTCTACAGGCTTCGAAACGGAGATGAGCACACACACCCCTACAGTCGATCACGACTAGACCATTCGGTCGTGGGGAAACCTTTACCTTAGAATTCACTGCCACAAGATGTGGGGATGGCCAGTAGCTTAGATGGCTCTAAAATGGTACTGGACAAATTCACAGAGGGCCAGCCTACTCACTGCCTGCTGGCTACTTATCAATGACAACTTGTCATGGCAACTATGCACTCTCTTTTCAGTCTCACAATTCCTTTATAATTCTAAGTGAGTCTCAAGAAGCTCCATTGGCACATGCATGGAGTCTTGGGGAGGTCCAGAGCATATGCAGAGTGCTGCTTGCACTAAGCAAGCAGCTGGTGGCCACTTATGGTGTGCTCATGGAGCTCCAGAGAACACTTGGAGGAATGCTGCGCTAGAACACCAATTAGAAATGCCGGTGGTATGGTTTAAGCAGGAAGGGCCAAACTCTCTAGCAAGAAATTGATAAACGGTTTTCAATTTAGCATCCAACCTGTGCAGGTGCATCCAGCAAAAAGCAAGAAAATACGGATCCCGGAGCAGGAGGTGCCAAAAATGGAAACTATTCACAGCACGATTGTTGCTTTTTGGCCAAGTGCAGGTATCATGGGGTCTCCGGTCATGACTTCCAGTTTCATCCCATTTCTTTAAATACTCTGAAAATAATGTACAACTGTGCACACCACCTAAAAAACATTAAACTTAACATCTGTGCAATTAGTCCGCTGCGGTAATGCCAAAAAGAGGCCTAAATCGCAAACAATAAGGCCAGAAGGTTTCTCAACTGTTTTTGACAGTATGAGGTGTGCGT